>VJOZ01022972.1:0-30869 GCA_009801055.1 Stichopus horrens | reverse complement strand
CTTTCTCTAGTAGTGGTCGGCAGTTGTGAGTGCCAGCTGGAGCTGACCACCGCCGACCACCATAGCTACATCCCTGTACTTGACTGTAATTTTCATCGACTTGACTGTAATTTGAACTGCTAAATCTCTATTAAAACACTCATTAAGAACTTACTGTGACATTATGTACATGCTGCCTCAAGTAACAGGATGTATCAAAACAATGTTGTTGACCACTCGTTGTTCCCTCTACGCCTACTCAACACCAGCGAAAACTTTGTCTTTCTTTGTGTTCCACATTTGCTGCAGACGCCAGGGAATGCAGAGACAAAGGGAAGAGAGGTTTGTACCTCCTGGTGGGGGGCTGATGGAAGATCCTAATGCCATGATGAGACTGCACCAGGGTGGGGACACAGGCATACAGGGCCGAAATGAACCTATGGATTTGGGACAAGGGATGAGGCCAGAAGATATGAACAGACGGGATGGTGTAAGTACAATGTCCTTCAAAAGGAGCATATTGTAGTTTGTTTTGAAGTAGAGATGTCTTATTTCTTAGACTTTAGATTTTCTTGAGATACAATGTGAAAGTCCCACAGATACATATGGTACATGTAAGTTCTGCTAGTGAAGGAAGATAGACGCTTCTCAAATGAGTGACAAGTGAAAAGAAAGCTCTCGTAAATGAACTCTAGAAAAGTGTTTTGCCTCTCTGTACAGATTGTTGTGACAATTGTGTGTTTCATTTGCAATATGCTCCTTGAAGTTACAAAAAAAGTCAATGGCTATTTCAAACTTTCTCAACTCAGTGTTACTGAAAAGTGGATGTGCTTAATTTAAGTTGTAAAAAGCTCATAAGACAATAAAAATGCATGTCTGTCTGCAAGCTCTATAGGGTTCCTGTATTTCCTGGAAAATTTGGAATTTGTTAACAGTAGTTTACATTGCTTTGGTAGGCCCTGAAAGTGTCACAAGGGTGTTAAAATTCAACTTGTCAGTTGCTGAAACCTGTCAAAAGATACAGATTTGGAGACATTTGCATAGCTAATGGCTTAAAAGAATAGTCCACAGGGTCTTACTTTTTATCTCCAAAAGTCAGTAAAAATATGAAATTACATTTCCCAAGATATCAGACTTACCAGGTTTATATACTAGGTTAAAATCAATCGTTACATTTTTTGAATAGTGTGATCATAGCTGTGACCCACTGGATTCACTATCACAAAGGCCCTGGAAAGTTAGGCTTTAATCGCGACATGATCACACACATGTAACACTGGTAACTGATTCCGCTCATGCACCTGTAGCTAGTTTAACACTGCACACCAATGTTGCAACCTCTTTATAAAACTAAGCTCTATTCTGTTATTAAAAAAAAAAAAAGTTTGACAAACACAAAGTCACGTTATGGAAACATAGGCGTAACCTCTAACAGTAATTGTGACGATTTGCACAACTGGTTGCTATGGTAAATGCAGGCATACAGGACTTCTAAGCAAATAACCACAACATCCAATCAAACAGTCAATTACTTTTTCACTCTTCAGTGAATAAATTATCCAGTATCACTTCTCAATTTTACACGAACAAAATGGTTGCTACACAAACTATTGTGCAGCAGTTTTTGTACATACAACAATAGGGGATTTGTCTGATTTTGTTACAAAATACAGGAGGAAGTCCATAACTGCTATGCAAACTTTGAACACTAAATATTCCCTGCTCTCACATTACTGGGTTTTGAAGCCTTATTGAAACACCTAAGTGCCTTGTACATTGGCACTTCACGCAGTGAAAAGATCGCGTTATCAGAAGTATTTGGCCAGAGTGTACAATTGATAGTGATTCCAGTATGTCATCAGTGAAAGCTGTTGCATATTCATAAAACGGTTGATCAAATTTGCCCAGTAAAATGATGGGAAGGTTTAGCAGTTTTATGCTCTTTAAAGCAAAATTAATGAAATTCAAGAGCCTGCATGCAATTTTCAGCTTGCTCTTCTTGACGTTTCAGCAGTGAGTCTGATTATCTTTTTGACTTTGCTTTTAAGTATAGCTAGCGTAACAGTGGTGATTTTCAAATATAGAATAAGATGAAAGTTATGTGGTTCGCTGCAGAGGGGGTGATGTTTTCCCGTAAGTTTGATAAGATGAATTTTCTTTGTCTGAAGACCTCATCTTTTTTGTATGTATCGCATATCCAAAATGCACTCCAAAAAATACTCTGCCTTTTGCTGCTTTTTCAAAAACTGAAATTTTGTCATTCTTCTGTTGCCCTTTAGGATAGGTTTATGGCTGGTGGGGGTAGCGGGGGTCTTCCACCACCACCACCCCCTCCCCCTCTTCTCATGGATGGAGGACAGGCCCCTGATATGCAGACTGTGAGTTCATTTTGTATTGTATCATTGAGTAAATTATAACTTAACTAGTCTAAGTACCCACTCCTTTCAAAAGTATCCCTGGCTACAAATTTTCATAGAAACACACTGTCACATGAAGCAACCTTTGTACATCGGTCCTATTTTGGTTCAATATGAGAATTTCTTTCTGCACTTTTCACTCATTGTAGTTTTATAAGAAATCTGTTTCGCAGTTCACGAATGTGTGAAAAGCACCATTAAGTGCTTTCTTGAGCTCGTTAAGCTGTAGCTCTCATTACAAACAACATCGTAGCAACTTGCTCATATTCTGTATGTTGTCAGATGGGCAGGGAGGGGGGATGGGCACAGTGAACACTGAACTTTCATACCGCTATTTCAGTGCTCAGTAATTCTGTGGTACGTCAGAGTTCTCATGCACCATTTGTGCCATTACAGGCCATAGGTAGTGTGTCATGCACACATACCTTTTGCTGTAGCATAGCATGGCAATGTAGGAATTGTATTTGGTGTTCTTATTTTTTCATGATGTCTGTTACAAGAGTGTAACTTAATGCATTGTCCCTGGACTGTTATTTGTTCTCTGGAGCTTTTGGCAAAGTTATCAAGAGGCCAGACTGACTATTGGCAGGGTTGGAAAATCTTGCCTCATTTTGCTGGACACTCTCTAGGTCAGTGTGACTTGCTGACAAAAAGGTTTCTATGACACCAGTTGCATACTTAAATGGAGAACTCCTACCTCTCAGAGCTAAACTTCATGATGCATGTGTTGAAGTGATAGGTTTAGAACAGAAACTAAGCTAGTCCAACAGTAAGATGGACTTCTGTCTATGATTGATCCAAAGCCCAGGATCGTTATACATTAACAGTAACTGAAATGTAAGGTCCTTTAGTGTTTGCTGAATCTAGTTACATGGACCAGTAGGTTCATGTTTCTGTGTTTGTTGAATGGAGTACCGTGAGTGCATTAAATCCAACAAAAGAAACAAAATCGGAAAATATATAAGAGGAAATATGCAGTCCTCCCTATACTGTATTTTGAAAATTCAAAATTGTGGAAGTCTTTTCTCATTTCTCTTGTATTTTTATGACGTTAATGAATATCAGTACTGAATAGAAGCAAACTTATGCTGCAAAAGAGAGCAATTTAAGAACAAAAATGATATCAGAATGAAAAAAAAAAACATTCATGAATTAGCACAGGGGGTATACTGATTCAGTTTTGGGATGCCTACATTAGTACATTATCCCTTTTAGCAGTTTGTTTACATAGTAATTATTACACCATTTTTGCTCTATGATGGGAAAGTCCCGGTAAACGTTAACCAAACTGCCACTCTTAGTGAAGACTGCAATGTTTGCAACCAATAATTTTTCACTAAGATGTATGGGATTTTGCAAAATAGCTTTGTTTTAGTAGTATATACATCTTCCTCATAAAGGTCAAGGAACTTTCTACCAACCTGGATTGAGGGGTTTGCAAGTTTTTCCAACCCAGAGCCATAGGTCTCAGATGTCAGTTCTGCATAGGTGTAAATATTTACTATGAGCTATATCACTTGAATAAATTATACCACTTTTTTTTCATTTTTGCCAGAGGGGTTATCATGTTATTCAGTGGATTTGTTCTCATCTTCTACAGCTGACAATGAATGTTTTTACAGTACCTCCCCAACCCCTTCCCCACATTGATACCAAATATACAAATGATTAAGACATATATGCTACAGTATGTGTGTAATGTTATGTGAAAAGCTGATGCCCTCTGATTTCCTGTGATTGCTGACAGAAAATCTCATCCCAACTGAAAAGTTATGTCCCGCTCAAACAGATCCCCGCCAGTAGGGAGACCTTACAGATATGACTTGCCTTGTGCTAAAGATCAGGAAATTCAAGGTAGCTGTTCCATCAGATATGCAAAATACAAGGTCCTGTCCTCAAATATAATTTTGCTGTATAATACATGCTTCATCTAGTATTTACGAAAATGGTTTGATTGAACCACATTGCATCATGGGTTCGCATACATGTCCCTGTGTGGAAAGAAATCAGCCATTTTAGTAGTCGACCTAACAGATTCTGGTCATTTGAAGCAAACTGTATGCATTACTAATTTCAATTTCTGCCTTTTTTCTCTAAGCAGGTTATTACTGAACTCTATGAAAAGCTGCTCTGGGAGGGATGGATATAAGCCCCTCACAAATATTCTTGCAAATAAACGAGAAAATGTTGCCTAAATCTTCATCTCTGATACTTTTTTTTTTTTGAAGGTGAAAAACATTTTGAAAAAAATGAATGCTTTGTTAACAGTTATCCACTGTCTGTGATGAGCAGATTCATAGTCACATCAACCTCTTATGGTGGATCAGTATCTACCTGTGTTCGAGTATAGATAAATTATCTTCATTATTACATTAATGTTACAGCTGTAACCTTTTAAGTACATGCAAAACAGTATATGGGCAGTCACATTATAGATTTAATGTAATAATGTTGTCTACATCAAACAGCAGCATGTATTGCTGCTTTTGTAACTGCTTGCAGCTGGTCCGTGGTTAATTATTTTTGACAACATAATATTGACGATGTTCCTGTGAAGTCTCGACAGAAATGTGTAAATTGCATACCTTGCTCTGATGAGGATGGTATTTAGTTCAAAGTCTTTCTACATTTCGTGAACGTTTTTGGTGGGAGGATAAACAACTTGTTTCTTAGTGGTTCACTGAGTTCCGTTTTGATATGATATGCCATATCTTCTCCAGACAATGTTTTTGTCACGATTTGAATGTGTGCGTCCAACTGATGCAATGGATTAGAAGAGTTTGCATCCCACAAAAACTCTTGCTCAAAAAAGTAAAGAAAGTACTGTAAATATGCAAAACTGCTATGAAGTACAAGTTGATGCATAAGTTCACTACAGCGTAAGCTGTATTCTTACAACACAGTTTTATACATGAAGCAAAAGAAGAAAAAGGGAATTCCACATTCATTTACAATTGTTGCTACCATTGATGTCCAAATATCTTCCTACCATCTATCCCGTCTACTTTAGAAAAACTGGGAAAATAAGCCTGAAGTTGTGTCACAACCCCGGTCTTGACCTGGAAAATTCCCTGTCAGACAACCTCCTGTAAACAATTCCCATCTGAACAATTCATACCCTGGAGACATTTTCCTTAGATAACTGACCCCCGGCAATTTCTTCAGGGTGAACGTTTAGGGTAAAGGCAAGGGGGGCAGTATTTCGGGGATGGGGGAATCTTTAGGAAACATCACCTTCAGCACTCTCTATCCCCCATTTATTCACTTCTTTGGATGTATTGTAATGTTTTTTAAAAAAGAACAGTGCCTTTAAACCATTCCTTTCCCCACACTCATAACTCTGAAGAGTTTGACAAAGGTTAACATATGCAATGTCGGGAGGGGGTGGCGGTGGAGGGTTGCAAGGCCACCAGACTTGCCAAAAGTAGACCGTAGATGCTAGTTTCTTGCCAAAGCTACTCATGACTTTTCATGTGTATGTTAGAAAGTCCTTTTGTGAAAGAATATTGTGGGATTGCAGAAGGAAAATGTGGCCTAACCTGAGTTTTTTGAGCAAATGTTTACCAGCTTACTGTATGTACATTAAGAAGTACTCACTGCAGTGATTACACAAAATTACAATAGCATGTGCGTCTGGAAATTTTTGCTTCAACGAAGTTTCTAGACAGCTGACAACAAGCCAATAAGACCATCAAAATTTGTTTCACCCCAGAAAAAAAAATTGACTTCTTGCACTGCTGCTATTAACATGTTTGGTTGCTATTTGTAATTAATCAGTATGAAAAGTAGCAGCACACAAACAGTTACACAAATTTGTGTCTCTCTGCAAAAATTGCATTTCAGGACGCATGGCCCTGCGCTTGTATAAATACTCCAAATTTGGTTGTAAAGAATATATTATTAGTACAGTAATTTGTTAGAATAAAACAAATCTGTAAGGTTTTGTCATGTTTGACTGCTGTTTTATTACTGGCATTGGCAAGTTTTTCTGCCTGCATACTGTTTACATGCTACAGTAACAACTTCAAGTGTAGAACATTTGCCAGCAGGCAGAGGGAGGTCACATTTCAAGCCTTAAAAGCCTGTTGAAAGTGAACAATCCAAAGATTGAGCATGCTTCCCGGTTGTGTGAAGACTCTGAAAGCCTGTACAACATGGAAAGGAACACTTCCGGAATGTAACAACAAAAAGAATGTTGTTTATCTTGGTTGAACCAATGAGTAACATACATGACATAGGATTGTACGGTTGTAGGCCACTTAGTCTTTGTTTCTCATAGTTTTCTGGTTGTACAGAAGGTCAATTGAAAGTGGTTGGAACAGTCATTATAAACTGAACAGTTTGTATGGGGAAGGTTGGGCATCTTATCATGCAGTACTGTAGGATGTTTGATTGTACAATAAGGTATGTCACTTGTATTTTGCAAGCGGTGTTACCTTATTTTATTATGGAAGCATTATGGCAGTTGCATGTAGAAGCAATGCTACTGTAGGGTTTGAACAAATGTTTCATCCTTGTCAAAAAGTCTTGTACGCACAGAATTGCAACGACTTGTTTTGAAGGCTTAAATTTTGTAACTTTTATTGGATTTTTTATGAATGGGTGTAACTCTCATTCTGCCACGATTATTACTGAAATGTTCCAATGTAGATCTATCTGAAATATGGAAGACTGGCCCAGCTTAGGCATTGCTGGTTTTGTAATACATTGCCATACAGGAACTGTACTGACCACAACACATATCATTCCTAATGTTGTATTATAAGTCACTTGCATTAAGGGATTGACTGCCGAAGTCACAATGCCTGCAGTGGGAGGAAAAGAAAAAAATTGTCAGTCATTTAAGAACCTTTCAGTGGAATATTCCTTTAAGCAATTGGTGGAGAGTAATGAATGTGGGCTACTGAGCTCTGTGATGGAATAGCTTGTTCATTAGTCCTCTTGTCAGGAGCAGTAATGGATGTACTGTACTCTCTGTTAACTGATGTACTGTAACTGTAGTAACATTGGAAGAAAGGGTCCTTTTTCATGAACAACTTGTGTCCAGTCGTACAGATACTGTATATGTCTTGGATTGATTTCATGGCATGTGTTACTTACTCACCATGTTGGTGATTTCAAATGAAGTTTTTCTCTTTTCCTTTCACTCGTTGCAGTTTCTTTCAAGGATGTTGATGGATCTTGTCGCTTTAATATTTTTACACAACCACTTACTTAAAAATAAACATGAAATTCAAAAGTTAGTCAAATTTGCCAAATAACTGAAAAGTTACAAAGGAAGAATGAAATGGAATGTCAACCAAACATAAAACGAGTAAGTCAATTGCTATGAAGTGTTATACAGTAGCAGGGAACCATCTGCTCCTGCCGTTCCCCGCGATATTTGTACTGTTATGTTGGGTTATCATGAAATCACCGAAATAGTAATAAAGAGACGTCTGTAGTTCCATGTAAGGAAATGAAGTGTTAAACATGACAAACACAAAGTTGGGAATGGTGTTGTACTAGATACTATCATGTAAACATTCAAACTTTGTTACCATGTGATACAGTACCTGTTTTCCTTGATTTTGTTGACTTGTCCCAGTTTTCTATTGTAGTCCTACATGTACACCGTTGTTGACAGCTGTCACTCTTTATGATGCTCAGTATGTGCCACTCTGTGTAAGTCATGTAAATGCTTTTCTTTTGTGACTTTACTTCAAAGATTCTTATTTGCTTTACTTTCAGAGAGAAAGTACTGTAAAAGTTGTCCGGGCTTTCAGCATTTATGCGTAATTTGCAAACTTAGTGATCCGTTGACTCAAACAGTAAATTTCCGTCCCTGTGACATATACTGTAACATTTAACAGTAACATAAAAGTTATTCACTTTTGAGGAACACAGCATGGTCCTCAGATGACTGTTCATCTGCATCTGCCAGGCAGTGGTGTAAACAACAACAAAGCATTCATCTTAATAAGGTTTCTCAATCTTTGCTTTTTAATTCCTTTTCCATCCCTCTCTAGAGCAGCTGTTTCATATTTCTGATATACTTTAAACATTGCCAGTGACTTGCAGTATATTCTCACGTTGCTTTATTTTTCACATAATTTCTCCCCACCATGCATTCGGTACCTCCTGCATCTTAACAACCATCGTTGTTTCCTGGACCGTGGATGATCTCCTACCTATTTCCGTAACTGTTTTGATGCTATCGTCACTTCCACCACTTGTAAAATTAAAAAATAAATAACTTGTGGTACATAAAACGCGAATCTCTGTGTCAAAAAACAACTTGTAAACCTGCCACATGTTACTTGCTGTAAACAATTTTGGGGGCTTGTGTGCACAAATTGTTCAAACTGCAGCGACCATCACGATTTGATGCCCCTGGAAGTGGAGGGGTTGGCTTCAATGGAAACCCCCGAGGTAACATTCCTCCCGGAGGTATGAGTGGGGCATCGCCGGGACAGCCAGTCGGTGTCATAGGAGGCAACTTCGGAGGTCAAAACATGCCGGGAAATATGGGAGTCGGCAACAACCCAAGACCATTGATGGATGACATGCATGATCACAGCGGGGACTTTGGAGCCACTCCAAAGCGACCACGCCGTTTCTGAATGATGGAAGGACTCAACATTTATACAACTGATTGACAAAGTAGATAGGCATTGTCTGTTGTGTTGGTCATGTGGAAAAAAAAAAAAAAACATGCCTAGGATGTTGTATTGGTTGCAGGCAGTTCCATATGGATGAACATTTTTATTCATGTTCAAAGAACCTGTGAACTTCATTTTAGTGAATCAATGACGATCGCAAGACCCTCTCTGTTACCGTGCTTTTGTAACACACAGATATCATTCACCTTCACTATTTCTTTTCACCATGTATAGATGTTTTGATTTTTAAGAGGAAAGAGAACATGTAAACAGCCGCTTGAATTACCAAACATCGTGACCAACTGACAGTAGGATAGGTTACAGTTAGGTGTTACTGTTTTAAGATCCTACTCAATTACAACAGTATTCTTGAACAGTTTCATTCTTGCAAACAATGTCTTATGACCATTGTTCTGCAGAATGGCAAGCCTTTTATGCTGTCAATGTGCAAGGTACACCAACAGATTTAGAGACACTTTGACCTTTCTTATGATGCCAGCTCAATGAGTACCTTTGCACTTTAGCAACAGACAAAGCTGTTACATATAGTTTAAGTGAAAAGTAACAAAGAAAAAAAAATGTATTTGTTTAAATTAGAATGCAAGTGAATTTTGGCCCTCTGGTCACCACTTGCTTTCAGATTTGAGCAAAATTTTTGTACATATCACCATAGTAAATTCATAGATAGCATGATCAACTACACTCAGTAAGGACAAAAGTGCACAGTATGCCACATACATGTTGATTCATTAGGTTGTGTCTAATTGTTTTTTATGCTTTTATTACTATCTGCCAAAATGAAAAAAAAAAAATGAACCGTGTCCAGTTTTGATCCTTTTATACCCTCGGTTTGTGTTGTCAGTTCCCAAGTAGTCATGAACTTTAATTTTGGAGAATTATTTTCATTTTAGTATTTTACGTGTTAAGCTCCTCCAACTTCCAAACTTGTGTAAAATTAAAAGTGTTTTGTGAAAGTACTGAATAATGCTGAAGTTTGTTTTCTCTATTCTTCATAGGGCTGGAATCTCTTGTTTTTAATTATCCTGCTCCCCCTTACCTCATAGTCAATTAGTGCTTTATATTGTGAAACCTTGTGGGTTGTCCTGTAGTTCTTGTCTTTCTCCGCCCCTCCGTCCTTCTTGTCTTTGCTCCCCGTCCCACTCTTCACCAAAAGAGGAAAGAATGCTAGGTTTGTAGTGTCTTTTACCTGGAGAAAGAACACCAACCTCCTTTGGAAGGATCAGGTAACCCACATCTGGCTGTTTAATATTCCACACTTTGGTTTTCTCCCATCAGTTGGTTTATGCCAGAAACCATCAAATTGTCTTATGCTACAGAAACCACACCACCTATAAACATGCAGTGTATAAGTTTCAACATTTCACCTTTGTAGGTCATGGACTTCTGTTACCAATGTCACTATGTAAACTGCTAACATCTGATAGGTTCAAATTGCCAAGTTTGGAAAGATATTGCTCAATCTGCAGCTAGCGCCAGGTACTGTACTCTGCATTAGAGGTGATAAATTCCATTGGAATGGTACAGTTCAAACATGGCAAGTTTGCATACAGTAAATTTCTACCGCAATACTACTGATTGGAGAATCTATACCACTGTTAAGGCTGTACCACCACACCTTGTATGAGAACTTATATGCACATGTCAGATTCTTTGAAAAATGTACAGTAGATGTAATGAGCCTGGCTGTACAGTGGCTACACCTTCGTTGTGCCATTACCCATGCAAACATACTTCGCCAGAGTTATGCCATCACTTGATTCTGACATTCTTATTGAAATCTGCTTTTTGATAAAACTGCTGTTGTCAGAAAAACTCTCTTGTCAGTTGGAAACTTCAGGCATCCTTTGTGCTGGGAATACTCTGCATATTTGTCAACAATTTGTTCTGTGCATCGAGGTGTGGTGTTGCTACAAGTGAGTGTAGAAGCACCAAAGTACTTCAGTTGTTTGCTCTTTGACCTATATTTAGGAGGGATGGCAGCATTTTATAAACAGACAAGCTACCAAGGAATGTTTACATGGATCTGGCAAACAGCACTTTAATTTATGTAAATGTTAGATAAATTTACTGTAAATGTTCCCAAGCCCAGGATGACAAACTTTAAAGCAATTTGTAATATGAATCATCTTATGCAATTGGATACAGCATCTTCATCCCTCCATCGAAATAAATGAAAAATGCACTACAGATGTTGAACCCTCCCCCTACCCAAAATAGTGACATAATAATGTACTAAGGATGTTGAAGTTATATAAAAATTTTAGTCATTTCAAATGTTAACTATCATTATACTTTGTGGACAGATTTCTGATGGTTAATGGGTGTCTTCTGAAATTCATTTAATTTACCCAAACATTAAATTTTCTTTTCTTCAAAACATCGATGATAAGTTGACCCCATGTGTCGTGTATAAATGGACATTAGTGAGCATGTATTGAATAATGCAATTTGGTTCTTCAATATTAAATGACTAGACTTGTTTGACGTTAGTACCAATCTAAGACGGTAAAAAAAGAAGACAAAATTTGACAGATTTCATAATTATTGGACGTGAAACTTTATTTATTCTGCTAATAAGAAGAATTGCCTTGTGGTCTCATATTTCAAATTCCTCACAAATTTATCAATATCGATCAACTCAGTGATATGCTAATTTCGTAGTGACAAGTGTTTACATAGCGTAACAAAATTGTAACTGTCAGCATTGCTCATTCCAGCACATGTAAATATTTTATTCCAGACAAGACATAACTTCTTCTGTAGACCTTGACTTTACTTTTCAGCTCTTTCAATAACTTTCCACTTTGAGGAGCAGATGGACTGGGTTTCATGCATGGGAAATAAGTCCATTCATGGAAAATTTCATTCACAACGAATAGCATTTCTGCTAGGACTGTATGGGAGTTGGGTCATGTATTCTTGTGACGTGGTAGACTACGTGTGGGCAACCCTTTTGACTGAACGGGCCATATATGAGGAATGCAAAATTGTCCAGGCTGTGCTTGACCAACTACCTGACACTGATTTCAAACTTTTAATTCTGAGGACTTTCAAGCTATATTAGTCTGAATTCACAACAACATAATCTCAATATGAATTGCGGATAAGTAAAGGAATAGACCTACAGTACATGACAGCATACATGTGGCACTGAAGGCATTTTATTTTTATCTCGTGGGCCACAAAATGATCACTGGTGGGCCGTGGCCGTTGGTTTGCCTACCCCTGCCAGAGACTGTAAACGTTTGATCCATCTTAACTCATCGCTTGACTCTGGTTGACTCAGGTTGCGTTCATGTGGATTTTGGTGTGCCGTCCTTCTTATTGCTTAAGTCCTAATGTGAAAGGGTCTGTGTTATGAATCTCATGCAAGCAGCTGTTACCATTAAAGAATTACTGTCTTGTGACTCAGAGCTGTATGCGTGAACCGAAACTTACAGACGTTCTAACAGATGTACAGTAATTGGTGTCCTAAACCTCCACTTGTTGCAAAAGAAAGTTGTTTAAGCTAATTGAAAGTTTGCTTCAAGTTGTCGCCACATGCCCTTCTGTAGATCAGTACTTCAAACAGACCTGCAAATCATCCCATGTGCAGTAGTACTGTACCTTAGCATATTCCCTCCTTATGGTTACTACTACCTGCCTAGGTCCTGTTTTCTTAACTCAAGTAAAATAATTTCACAGCGTGAAGTATTGAAAATGTCAGATACTAAAAGCAAACAATGATAAATCCAGGATCTGCTCCTGAAAGTTGCCTTCCAAATAAAGAAAGTACTCCCATATGATGACTTACTGTAGCTGTCCAAGAAGAAGTGTAGCAAGATGGAGCTTTCACAGCCATACCATGGAGCTATTACATGGTTATGCAGTAATGTTTGAGATGTATGCAGTTGTACAGGGAGGGAGAAGAATCAACCGGACTTGCTCTGCAAATTTGGTCTAAGTGAGGGGTTGTGGCTTTAATTCAACCTGTCACTCACCAGTTGCAATTATAATTTAAAGTGGTGTCATAACCACATTGACAAGATGTGGTAAGTATGTCTTTAGTAAGTATATTTACATGAAACCGACCCCTTCTAAAAGGAAGGAAACAAGCCTTTACTGCCTTTCGTTAAAAAAAAATGTATCATTTGAATATTTAACTTTCTCGAATATTTTTTCTGGTAGCAGAGCAAAGGGAAGTACTTTACAATTTTGCCATGGTTTTAGGGGGAGGGGTGTGCAGATGGGAAATGGCAGTTTTCAATCCCTAGACAGTTATTATGTAATATCATCTTGGAAATAATCATACAGTACGGCAATGAATACCCGATACTAATTGTTTCAAAGACTTATCAACTATGCCATTCATTAACTACAATATGTGATGTAGTTTGTTGGTGTTTGTTTCAAAGAAGTTTTGATCACAATATAGCCATACTGAGAACAAAATTTTTTGTTCAGTTATGTTGCAGCAAAACTGGTGTACAATTATTCACATTGCAAAATGTGAGTGCCACCACTTACCACAACAGTAGAAACATGGCACTTGGATTTTGTTTTGCTAGATTTTTGCACTGCACTGTACATATCAGCTACACAGTTGCTGCCCTAACAGTAATCCTTACCCACTCATACTGCACCTGTATGTCCAAAGGAAGGCAAAAGAATTTTGAAAGTAGTACTTCCTAAAACTTAACCCAAGTTTGATACACTAATCCATCATGTGCCCCACCTGTTGAAGGAGATATATTTTAATCTAGTTTCTTTTTTGCAGACTTGATTGGATTTTGAAGAGTTTATATTGTATTATTTTCACTGATGTCAGATCACAGAAGCAGGTCCCACAGAACAAAATGGAGTCCTCCATTCTTGGCAGGTAACAAATGGAATTTACTGTAAATAATGGGTGACAACAGTCCTGTCTGCAGCCTGTCTGGATAAACTTCTCCAAAAGTGTGGAGAGAAAGTACACAGTAATAATTAAATACACAACATAAAAACCTTCAAAAAGAAAGTATTTGTAAAAGTTGTGGCTCAATGTTGAGAGTAATGACTGTCATTCCTCGGTCGATTTACCATACCTCAGCAATACTGCCAGTAGAGGAGAATGTGTGAAATAGTGGTCAGTCCACATTCTACAAAGGACTTCGATGATTGTTGCAAGTATGCACAGTAATAATTGAGCATTTACTTTTCTGAATACTGTACATACTGTACACCACACTTTCAGTATCTGTACTGTGTTTGGAAACAATCTTGGTGTGAATAATCCAACTTTGCAGTTGCCAAAAAAAGTTATTTTGTCTATGTGGTTAGTATTCTTCGAGGTGCCCATTAAAAATATTTTAATTTTTTCCTTGATGAACTATCTTGAATGTATTAAGATAACTTTACCTGTTTGATTTATTGTTTACATAACCAGCACTTCTTTTTATACGTAGCACATGCAGAATGAATTAAAAAAAAAAACCAGGTATTCAGCATCTACAGTACAAAATGATTTTTACGTGGAGGAGTGCAAGATTCTTAGTTGACGACTGCCCTTTGATTGACATTGGAATTACAGAATTCAAAAGATGTTGGTTAGCTTTTACCTGTTTAACACAACATGCCCAGAGATTGATGTGATTACTTGTAGGGTCTAATATGCTCACCAGGATATCCCTCAAGCAAAAAGATAGGTTTGAGTCTGCAAGACAAGGAGGAGCTAAAGACTCTGTGGGTGGGGTTTGAAATAGGCTAATTGGGAGGATGGGAACTGTCTGGGTAGATGACTGTCTGTCTTTAAAACTTGACCATGGTATAGAAAATATGACCAAAGTATGTTTCTTGACCTTCCTCATTGCAGCATTTGACACTTTATTTGCACTGATTAAGCAGGGATTAAGGATAAGGGGAATGATAAAAAATTGGCAACACTGATATGACTGTTAAGTTAATCATCTCTGGTTAGGTGTTTGTGAAGTCACTTTTAAGACATGATTGTGTCTACTGTCTTGTTTAAAATAACCAAAAATAGCAGAACTTAAGTTTGAGAGACACAGTAGGGACAATGTTTGTTAAGTTAATCATCTCTGGTTAGGTGTTTGTGAAGTCACTTTTAAGACATGATTGTGTCTACTGTCTTGTTTAAAATAACCAATAATAGCAGAACTTAATTTTGAGAGACATGGTAGGGACAATGTTTGAAACTGGGGTTAGGGGACTGTTCAAGAGGACACTGTAACATAGTGGTATCATTATGGGCGTTTTATTAGAAAAATGAAACAGGAGGATTTGTGTCTCCTTTAGTAAGTGTAAACCCTTTCAGACTTATCGTTTAATATTTCAAATTGTTTTCCATTTCTAAAGCAAGATCTGTATTAAAGGGGGAGGTAAATGTAAGCAGGTTGCCCATACTTTTTGTAATATTTTAAATTTGTGGGTATGAAATTGTGAGATGTAACTTGGTTGTACAGTAGTTACTGAATTGTAAATACTGTACTGTAGTCTTCACTGTTCCCTTGATATTTGGAAGTTTGTAATAAGTGCCCCAAGGTCGCTTGCAAGGGACTAATTTCTGACTATGAAGCTTCCAAGAACAGTAGTTTGACAAAGTTCTTGCAGCAGTCATGGTGTCAAATGTTTCATGTACCATTTTAGTAGTTGACAGCTATGTACAGATACAAACTCAGTGAAAGAAATGCAAATTCTTTGCATGATATTGTTTATCCCTTGAATGCAGTGCTCTCACAGAGCTGTAACTCACTTGGAAAAGTTTTTTCTGTTTGTATGGTGCAAATACTTGATATTATAGCAGTAGCCATTGTTTTCCTCACCATAATGGCCTTTTCTCCGTATTGTTTACTTTCACAGCGTTTTGTATTACCTTCTGTAACCCTAACCTATAGTACATGCCATTGCTTTGAAGTTTCACATGTATTACTGTATGTGAATTGAATTGTCTACTTTCATTAGACTATCCCAAAGGAGAGACACAGTGGATGATGATACAGTAAATTCTTTCCATCTGTAGAGCCTTTCTTCAGACCACACAAGTGTTTTTAAAGTTCTTTGTAGGACTGAAGTTATTACCAGGTTTTCTCCCTTCAGTGCAACCTCAACAACAGTTCTCAATGGTTTGTATTGTAAACTTTCCGCTAATCATCATTCATGTATTTAATTTGTAATTTATATGAAAATGTTTTGGTTATCCCTTATCTCTCTTATTGAGCATTTTAGATATTACTGTATGCAGCATTGCATGATACATGGTTTATCAATCCATTTTGGGTCGACTGAGTTCTTCAGATATACACAATGGCAGCACCATTGCTCTTCTTGCATGCTGTAATTCCCTGGCCCAATAACGTATGGTGTGATATTGTAATCTTCATAGTTATTAACTCAGTCTGATTCTCACATTGTCGTACAAATTTACAGTATTAAGGAAGCTGCTCTCTTTAGCATATGTCTTGCAGATTATCTGGTGTGTGGTGCTAACCATTTTCTGAGCAAACAGATACTACAGCATCACTCTATGGTACAGTAACTGAGGAAACAGTCGGTGGCAGGATTCAAAATTTAGGTCTTTATAAAAAAAAGCACCGTAAATTTTACTATCTAATTAATTTTGGTGTCTTAGTCTTTTGAATGAATACTTTATGACACCATGTATAGTTAATTGGCATGAACCACCTTCATACAATGTTAGTGTTGATTTTGAAGGATGTGACATAAGTAATCGGCGGATGTCACATCGTCATCATGACACTGATTGTCGTAGTGCAATTTTCAACAGCTTTGCGAGTTGGTTCCTTTCCCCTTCCATCAAGTCTGCGATTTTTCGAGCCTTGCCAAGAATTAGTACAGATATTATCGGCGTACTTCAATTTCTTAGTGTTGATGGTGCAATTGTTTTGTAATGCCCTTACAGGACCTTTGGTAATTTTCATTGTTGCTTTTCTTCAAATATCTCCATCCTCTTGTTTGGTAACAATTGCAAAATTTGTTTGATGTTCTTGAAGACTTAGGTTAGTTTGCTTTTGACCAGCTTGTTTTCTTGCTAACGTCTGTACCCTTCATTGCTCTTCCAGTGTGTGGTGCACTGTCACCTGTTTTGTCTCCTTTAAACAGGATTTCTGTGGCAGAAATCAAAAGTCAGTCATGAAATTTTCATTTTTTAAATATGACAAAGCATGGAAAAGTCATGAAATTGAGAACAGATCGCTACTTTTTTACGAGTTAACAGTATTGCTATCATAGTTGTTGTGCCTTTATTCATCCATCAAATTCATGACATGATAAGATTGTGAAATAATCATGGAAATCACATGACATTTTATTCGCCTGGAAGTGTAGGAGCTTTTTCAAGGATCGTCAAAGCTGTGCGTTCCTGATTTAGTTGTATTAGGAATTTCATGCAGGGTATGTGAATATTGATGTAAGGCATGTAAGAAGTACCGAGTAAGGTGTGTGAATTTAACATAGCAGACAGGAACGTGATGACAGATAGTCACTGAGTAGATGTCTGTATGACAAGAGGGAACCTCTTTCCATCCCCAGTGTTAATGTCATTCGTGTTCTACATTTTGTAGACCCTTCAGTGCCACTCTGTACTGTCTCTGTGAAACAACAAAATTTCACATCACCAGTTAAGTAACAATAAGCAGTTCTCTTATTTACATCATCTTATGTTTTGACACAGATAATGCCAATTTATTTTTTCTTTATAGCAGGTACTTTTCCTTGCCATCAAGAAGCTCTTGAAATTGCTGTAAAGCTCTCTGATAGTAGAGAGTAATGAAGCCACTGTTACCTTGTGACTACGCTGCAAGTACTCTCCTGTATACTGTAGAGATAGCTTTATCTGAAGCTGTCCAACTGCTGACATTCTTTTAGTGGTGTTTTGGATTATGCAGTGACCATAATTGTATGTTGGTATCATTTGTGATATAAAGTTGCCCCATGATTGATGGCAACTACACTCCATTAACTTACCTTTGTTCAAATGCAAACAGAGTTGGCGTTGGAGGAAATTTTCACTTGAGAGCACAGAACAAATGTACCCTGTACTTGAGGAGATGTGACCAGGTACTTTTAAGAGCTTTATGCCAGGTCAAGTTGAGTTTGCAGGGCTTTCAACACATTCCTTACATACAGTTCCAAGAATATGCATAACCAATAGTGTGCTATCCCAGGACAAATGAAAAAAGTACCTAGTAACTTTGTTTCAACTTTAAGTGATGGAGAATGAAGTGTAAAATTAACATAAACATTTTGCCTTCAACTGAAACCAGTGGTCTTCCTTGGCATGTAGTACCCTAAGTTGACTGCTCCTTTTGTAACAGGGTGTGATGTTGCAAGGTGGTTGGCTTGTCTTCATACTGAAGAACCCTTGTCGTGTGAGGTCGATTCAATCACATCCCAAGTTTTGTTGGTAAAAGTAAGGCAAGAGAAAAGAAAGTGCTTGTGTATGTAACAATGGTCTTGAATGGTGAAGCAGACAAGTTCACTGTCAGTCTTTTTGAAGAATACCAGCTATGTAATGCACATAGTGTACCTGACGCACAGTATCTCATTACATATTATATTGTGAAGAGGTATTCTGGTGACTAAAACATGATTAAAAGTATTTGATAGTGGAGAGAATTCCCTCCGTCTTACATTTTGGGAGATCATAGAGATAGGGGAGGTAGACAAAAATTGGAGGAGAAGATGGAAGATGCTAGACAAATACCGCAAGTATACCACAAGTCCATATTAATGTTGCTAAACTGAAGTAGAAATAATCGTAACTTAAAGTGATATGACTGAAAAAGTGGACATGGGAGGATGGACCATGCAGTTGTGCTCCAATAATTCATTGATAATTCAATGTTATGAATACTTCCTAAGGGGAAGGATGAAGTTCTTGAAAAAACTTGAATGTACTTGCTGATTGTTGTTGTGAGATTTTTACCCTCAACCCCTCTCCCCCCCCCAAAAAAAANNAGTGTGAACGCGCCTTTACTCTCCTTTACTTATACCCTTCTGTCGGTGTACCATCAGTTTAGGCCCTCCCCCCCCAAAAAAAAAGAAAAATAAGGGTAATCAACTGTCCTTTGGAAAGTAACAATCCCACATATGCATGTCCACACAACAATTTTTACAAACCTCTATTTACCTGCCAAAGTTATCTGTAAGTATTCCCATGTTTCTAACTTAAGTTTTTTTTTATTACAGTGATTGGTATTTCACCTCTTCTTCTGAGGTACTTCAATAAATTTTGCGATTCATCCTAGTTGATGACAGAGATAAACACCTTGAGATGAAGAATTCAAGAACCATTCCAGCTGAAACTCTACACATGTGTGAAATATTTGACTATCCATAAGCACAATTTCACTTATATGCACTACTGAACAATGGTTTGCTTTGGAAATTAAATTTAGAGAAAACAGAATTCTCTCTCTCTCCTGTTTCAGTTGGTGTGTATCTTTTCGTTTACACTGTACTATCCAAGATTACAGTGGTTTTACAACAGTTTGCTTTTGTGTGGGAGTCTTAATGCTGAACACATACTCTGCCAGTTATGATTAACTGTATATGGTCTTAGTGCTACAAACAAGTTATTTCATGAATTTTTACTGCATGGTTAAAATCCCAGTACCTGTGTGCCACACACTGGCAACTGTGCAGGGTGATCGCACAAAAAGTTTTAAATTTATACTATTTTTTAAGTTTAACAGCAACATTTTCTCTGTTTTTATTAAGAGTTCTATGGCTCCACAAATTGAAGTATATTTGCCAAAAATCTTCATAAATCATTCAAAACAGGAGCCTCCCACCCAATGGATTATTTGGCAGTGAAATTTTGGTGACCTAGAACTGAAAACCAGTAGGCAACACACTTTCAAGCTATGACTACATCAATGAGTAAACATCTTGAAAATCTGGTTCTTCTTGTGTCTACAATGGATCACTCATTCTTCAAGGGCAACCAAGAATAGCATCCTTCATTTTTTTTGTCACAGCCTTTCTTCATGGACACCATTTTATCAGAGGACACTGATTAACTGAAAGGGGCAGGCTCTGTGTGAAGTATTTGTTGAGGTCGCCAGGGTCAAAGCTAGAGAGGCTTATCCACCCAGAGAGATTTCATGTTTCTCATATGACTACAAAAATGTGGAAGATGAAGTGAGTTGTGGTTGTCAAGGTCAATTGCAAATCCGAACAATTTTACTTGAATCATGTGTTTGGTGTTTCTCCACTTTTGATACAGTTCATGAAAGATACACTGTTTGAGAAGATCAATGACATTCTGGATCAGTTATTAAGACAGTATATCCGTTATTGGGGGGGGGAGATTATTATATCTGTTTATTTCAGGGCAGATGATTTGGTCATTCAATGCTTGTATGGAAGAAGGGGAAGAGTTGATAAAGACAAACCCAAAATGAAAAAGATCAGAAGATGGTTAGAAATTGGATTCATCTATGTTTCAGTGGGATGCTATGTATTGAAATGATCGTCTCCAAGTAATGGCATTGTTACGATTTCAGTATCTCTCAGAGCTCTATTGAACCATACCGGATAATTATTTAGCACACAGAGGATGTTTCTTGAGATGTCATAGCTTTCCAGCTTTTGATGTTGAAAGTTGTGTAACATGCTTCTAGAAAACAGCAACCTTTAGTCAGAAGTTGCAAAGTAAAACCCTGAGTGAAAATCCATTGGAATTTTGTTTATATCTTTATCGTTTTTGAGTAATGACTTTTCAAAGTTTGAGGAAAGTGCAAAACAAATGATGTGGACTGTTGCACCGTGTCGGTTTTTCTTTTGTTTAGCCTATATGTTATTTTGCCTCTTAATTACTGATTTCACATTGGTAAGTGATATCAATATTTTTGAAAAAAATACATGCTTCCAAAGTAAGACTCTACAGGCATACAAAATTCTTGAATATCTTTGAAATAAAGGTTACATAGCAAAGGATTGACATAAGACATATCATAGGAGTCCATCTCTTGAAGTCACAAATTGGCATACTGAGCAAATGGTTATTCATCTTACAGGTGTGAGACACTTATGTGTCTGTAAATTGGTCGGTCTTTGATGGAATTTGTGTCTATGTATAACATTTCCAATCCTTAATGCACCCAATACTCCAAAATGTCATTTTTATGTCACCACCTTTAAAGGCTTCTTGCCTCTTCTCAGCAGTATTGTCAGCTCATCGTTGACTCTCCTCATCACGTTCTTGGTCGTAAGATCATACCAGCGTGCAGTGACTTGGTTTATTTCACAAACATGTCCTCACCAGACCCCATATTGGAGATCAGTGACCCAGAACATGAGGAGTATAGTATCTGTGGCTATTAATGTGCTGCTTTAATTCAGAATGCCTTGTGTCTTCTTACTATTACTGATCAGTGATTTAATGTGTAAGGCTGCTCACTGTTGTTTAGTACATCAAGACTGTTATTGAAGTTGTAACATTCCAATGGGTCTTCTGTTGTTTCAAAGAGTGGTGCATCATATTTGTCTGCAGCAGACACCAGATGCTGGTTCCAGTATAGTGCAAGTGTCTTGACCAGCACTGGTGTCGAATGCAACATAACCATCTACTACCACAATCTACTTCCACTACTTTTAATCAACCACTTCAACTGGTCCTCCAATTTGGGGAAGAGGAGGAAATATATTACTTTCAGTGAATTGTGATATCTTTTGTCCTCCAGTTTTGAGGCTTTTCTTTTCCTCCCAATACTGTACAGTAGGCGTTCATTTATCTACAGTGTGTGTGATTATTGTAGACTGGATTCTCATCATGAAGACAGACAAGGATTTCCCCCTTCGACTGGGTTTGTTCAAGTTTCTCTTTATGAAATCAACGGTAAGAAGTATCAATTCTCAACAGTCAATTGCTTTTTGTTGATCAGTGTGTTTTATTTAAATGGTAATATAAACTTTTGTAATTCTTGTTTGGGGGCCAGACAGAATGGGCGGTGGTATCATGTGTGTTGTACTGTACAATATCAGTTAGTATATGATTATGGGAATAATCAGTATTGGTTGCAGTCAGTGCCATTTGTCACAAACAAAGACCTTATTTCCTAATATTTCTGTCAGAATTTGAGACACTGTTTTTAGGCAACATACCTTTGGTAATCAATAAAGGCAAATTGGGCATTTGTTTTACAGGTTAAAGCATATCATTAAAACCAATATTTGTGGTAAACAATGATAGATTATTCAAAACAAGTCAGAACAGTGGCCATCTTTTCAAGAAATTTGTTTCTGGCAGATGAAAATTCAGTGATTTGTTGTTCAAGATCAATTTGTTCACCCTAACTTTTGTTAATTCAAATGATGCATCTTTAGTAACTCGTTTTATCATGCATAGCACTTTGGGGAGGTGAATAGCCAATCCTCACATGATATCATACGTGATATGTTTCATGGAAGGAACAAACCCAAACCATTATGGCATGTCTCGATATCACCTCATGCTCTATCATGCAGAAAAGGGTTCTCTGGAGACATGGTTTTAGCCCATTATGGAAATTCTGTGTGAATTAGGTGAGGTGCAGCATTTGTAGATGTTCATTGATGAGACTAAATGGCTTTACAATAACAAAAGTTATTTTGTTGGAATGCCACATTGGAGCATCGTAAATGCCCTATATCCCTCTAAGCCATTATCTAGGAAGGGCAGACTTTCCCAACTGTAACCATATCATAAATTGACCTTAAATCTCATCAACTCTCACCGTATGTCCAGTTTGTGTGTCCTGCTACAGAGCAGTTTATGCTACAGTAGTAGCATATCCTATCTGTGGTTTTAAAAAGTGTTGTACAATTCCTTTCTTGTTTATCACTGAACATGATAAAGTTCATGATAATTGGCATGGTAGTCAACAAGTGTTAAGCTTAGAGGCAGCTTGGTTATCCGCCATAGTCTGTATACTTTCCTCCCATAAGCCATCTGGCATGATGCTTTATCATAATTAAGAAATTAAAAAACATGCGTACTAGGTGCTTTAACAATCAAGTCCTCCTGATGTGTTATGTGTACATGGTACAACCTTCATTAGGAACCGCTGGTTGTTGATGAAGCAACTACCGTCGATATTTGACTCCTTCATATAAGTTGTGCAGATTAATCTAGTGTGGCAAATCTCTTACTGGCTGTCTCAGAGGCTGTGTTGACCCACTGTACACCCCCATCTGTGCTGCTCTGGTAGGTGTTTGAACTGGTCCCGGTCTCTCGAAATTCAGTCACCTAGGATCTTTATCATGAGACTCGTCAATATTGGGGGTAACAGTGAAGAACTTGGAAGGAGGGGATGGAGATGTTGGTAGGAGACTCATATTCTTATTACTGAGGTGATAAGTGTGTCAATTTATAAAACAGACAGCTACACAGGTACATCTCTGCACACATTTGAAAAACAAGTGAGATGAACTTACAGTAGGATCACATTAAACAGATTAATTGCACTTACAAGTAAACAGTACCATCATTAGTCATGCCAGGCAATACAATGAAGAAATGAATACATTTTGAATATTCTTGTCCAAGAATGTGGTGTTGCACAATTACTACTATACTTGGCCACTGTAGTGTTGACTACAGTATGTGGGATTTTGCTTTGCAATAGTCTGGTGCGTAATAATGTTCAGTGAAGTTTCTGCACAGTAGTATACTGTTGAATGTCATTGAGCACATATTGAGCATCTGGTAGTGATTACATTGAAGTGTACCCACGATATGGCTGTTAAGAGAGCATTGACCAAGTACTGAGTTCGATTAAACAGTGAAACAAAATTCCTCCAGAATTCTCATCAGAAAGGTTCAATATTAATGTGTTGTAGGCTATACCACTACTTCTAAATTGTATAGTTCTTGAAATTGTCCAAGCAACATGTGATGTTATACTAAGAACTCCATTGGTACAGTAGTCCTTTACCTTTGGTGTTTAGGGGAACTTGTGTAATGGACCAGTTACTATATTCACACCCAGAACAGATTATAGGTATGTCAACTGTTTGATATCACACATCTGAGCAATGGTCTAGTATACATTAAATTCTGTTACTACATTCAGTATGAGGTATTATGACCAACTAATGGCATCCACATATATCTCTGTATAAACATCACAACTTAAACATTCCTTTAGAAACTGTGCAGATGTTTCATCCCATGGCCTGTTTTTGGTTTGTTGTGAAGTAACTTTTCAGGGAGTCATCTGTCTGTGCACTCTCTTCGGCACTTAATAGGAAATGATGAATACAGTGATACTCCAGAGTGATACCCAAATAAGGCCATTTACATTTTTGAAAGAAACCGAAGGATTATGTTACAAAAAGTGAATCATTGTTGCAGTTGTTTGCAGTGTACTTGTAAAATAAACATGATATTCAAAGCTGTTTCTAGGTTGACATAAAGCATGTCCTTAAAGGTCTCTACACTTTAATATTGACATGTATGTTCTGTTCCTTTAAGGTTACCTAATGGAAATATCTGTATAGTTCAATGCCAAAACTGACCAGGCTCATGATAGGAAAACAAGAGTAGTAACTGTAGCTATTAATCCAATACCATGAAAAAAAAAAATCATATTTTCAGTTGGATCGTGTTTTTCACTGTCCAGAAACCCCTTTTCCAGACACATTTTTCATATTGTTTATTGTGTGTTTGTTTTGTTATATTTTCAGGTTGTGTCTGCAGGATGATGCACCTGGTCACTCAGAAAAAATTCAATAATCGAGGGTAAGTTTGCTAGTTTCAATTGGGGTTTGTGCGATATAATGACTACCTTAGTGTGTACAGTGTGTACCTCACAAATTTTTGCAGGCTATCTTACCAACTTGTTTCTATAACATGTTTGTGTGTGTGTAGGATGACAACTTTGTTCCTTTTGATGGGAAGAAGAAACAGAATGATCCTCCTGAGTCCTTGTTAATTGGATCAGTTTTGCATTTCAGGATGGATTCCTTGGAATAATTTTTTCAAACAGTCTATTAATAGAAATGGAAATATCTGATATGTATGACATAAAACCAACAAGCCAGTTGCCATGGAAACCTGTCATGATATCAATGCTTCACATTTGTTGCATTGTTGATGTTCAATGTTGTTATGCTAAGTACTGTGAATGTCATGTGACATTGCACAACCTACAAGTTATCACCCTGAGGGTCTGTAAATAGGGTGGTGGCACTATGATGCAGTGAGAGGTACAAGCTGGCATCCGGTTTGTTCTTTTTATATAGTCTATTGAGTTTGTTGTTATATCTCTTTGCAGGTGGTTATTAGAAGTATTTGACACATGCTAGAAGTACACTGTTGCTATTAGAGGAATATCCAGTATTGTGGAAATACAACGACCAAGAGAAGGAGGATAGGAGAGTCCAGTCTCTCTGAATGTAAGCATCACAGAGACATCAAAATGATGCTTCCTGAAAAGTTATTTGTAATATATGTGAAGCATTTAGTGTCCCAGACAAATTGATCAAGAAAACATGTCATTAGCCTTAGGTAAGGTAAGACAGATTAATGAGCCTCCTATGGTTGGTGGAATTATGAAGACACGGGTGCAAGTAGTGGATGTTGTAATTAGTGTTAGCATGATTTCCTATGAGAGCTGTGCGTGGACTTTGGAGCTTGTCAGCAATGGGTACAATACTCAAAACTTTTCACAATTAATCTTAACCTTAGATTGTGTTCCATAGTTCCTTTAATATAAGTGCATGACTGCCACCTCATGAAAGCTGAGAGAACAAGCCCTGTCTTACCACCTTCTCATAAATATCATTACTTGTTCAAAGTAGGTAATAGATTGGTGTAGCCCTTTTCATGTATGTGGGACATTTGTTGGACTCCTTGATCAACAGATTGAAGATAACAGACTGCACATGTAACAGCTATGTTTTCCACTTCTCTATTTTGACAGGTAGATTCAGTGACACCGAGAGCTGTTTGTGGAATGCCACAGAAGAGGAAACGGACCCCAACTTGAACAGAAACCTAGTACCTTTTTGCTGCTGTAAGAAGTTTGAAATAGTCCAACTGTGAACAGAGAAGTCAGCAGAGAGATTATCAATGAACACTTGAGCACTTAGTGGTGTCAGCGTAGTAAAGTTACCCTAGGTTGTAAATGATCACTGGAAACAAGGTCATGTCTATGGTCTAAAGAAGTAAATAGATGTGCAACATATTTTTAGATTTGACCCTTTAAATGTTACTGTTTTCCAAGCAGATAAGAACAATGATGCAATCCAAGTGAAGATAGCTGTGTATGAAAGATGTTTATGAACGCCAGCAAATTGTTATGCAATAGCGTGTCAGTTGAGAAAAGATTTTGCATTGTTTGAAAGTTCGTTCTACTACGTCCCTTCCATATTAGAACCGGGGGGGGGGGACTTGAAGAGACCAATTTTGGATGACAGCAACCCTCTGACATGGGCCACCTAAGCTACTTCACAGCTGACCTTACAAATGTAATGTAAGTAAGGTTCTGGAATATTGTTGAAGGCTTTTCAAGTGTTCTGATATTGGTATGCACCTTTTAACTTTGCTAGGATTTTCAGCAGTGTCTGTCTTTAAAATGAAGCGGATCATAATAAAAGAGTGGGAATGTTGTAACTAGGAGAAAGATGAGTCATCGACTAACCAGTAATAGTGATAGTTAGCTTTGTTTTTCTACTCCCAATAGTTTGCTGTATGATGATTGGAATTTAAGGGACTATGACGTGAAAAAGAAAGCATCCATTAGTGATTTCTAATGTAATGTGTAGCATTGTAATCGCAATTTGTGTTATCACAAGAACGTGTGCAATGTGAAAGGAAGTTCCCAAAAAAGCCCCAAGAGGATTAAAAATGTGGAGGGCTCCCTGAGAACAAAAAGTGGAAAACAAAATAAGAGAAATATTTACAAACCTTGAAGTTACTTCTAGAATCACAGTGTCAGCACACTGGTACAACTCTTAAAGAATGGATTGCAATATATCTGATAATATTGTTTGTTGCTTAGTTCTTTTTCTGAGGGGATTGTTGTATGAACCTGTGTAGGCTCTTTAAACTCCTTTGATAGTGATGTTTAAGGTATTAGCAAATTCTGTAATGGTTCCTTCATTGACCAGGGTGGTGGGAGGCAAGATCTCCTGGTTTAGAGTATGATGTGGCAATTCTTTGAGGCCTTTACTCCCCCTACCCCCTTTCATCTCAATAAGCCTTTTGGTAGTCTTGATTCATTCAACTTGGCACACGGAATTGTGGGAAGTAAAAGGTGAACAAACCATGTTCACGTTACAATGGGTGAAAATACACTCCTCTATGGGTTGTAACACAGTTTGTTTAGGTGGAAAAGGTAGTTTACATGCAAAATAAATGCAGATTTCTTCATGTTTTGGAACATTTCTCTAATACTAAATAATGTGCTAAATAACCCTTTTCAGAGATTGGAAATTATATAGGCCTACATATACTACAAAGAGTAAAAAAATGGAATATACCAAGCTGGAAAGTTAGGGATGTGTGATGTTATTTATTATTGAAAGTCGCTGTTTACTTTATCATGGAATGGTACTGCTTGGAGTATATTGTTGTGGTGAATGATATTTCACATATTTTGCATATTTCTATAAGAGAAGGTCACCATATCATGTTTGAAGTAGTAAGCTTGTTCCACTGGAGTAGGCCAAAATTTACTCATACACTGCTGAAGGTTATCACAACCTACATATGCCAAAGGATAGGTACTGCCATGTGTGCTTGGCCAGCACACTGGTACTGTTTCAGTCTTAGCCATGTGTGAGGTCATTTGTAGGTAGATGACTTAACCAGTGAGTTCCTTAGAACTAAGGCTGGTGATGGTAACAGTGTTGTTATTGTTGGCCAAGATTTGGTTATTTATTTTTTCCATGCAATCAGTACTTTCCAAAAATGTGCAATCACAGGTATTTATGCAAATTATATGAATAAAGAGTTTATTTTGAACATATAATTTGTCTTTTTGTTTCTACAGTCCTTTCTACACACATTGTGCCATATTCAAGGTATTTGAATTTTGAATTAACAGCCCAGCATGCCATTGCTGATCATTTCAGCAAAAGGCTTGTGGATTTTCCCTAAAAAATAGACAGATCCCACCGAAGAGTGGGAAATTATGGAAAGGCTTGACCATAATGTGCAGTGTTATCTATTTGTGGCTAGACTGCAAATTTGTAAGGACAACTTACCCGTCACCATGAGGACAGCCATCCGCAGAAGCTAGTTGGCATATTGAACTAGCAGTGCTCCTCTCACACTCCCCTAACGAATAAAAATCGTAATGCTTAGTCTTCGAAGTGAATCAATGTGAGAAGTAATTACCTGAGGATATTAGCTTGGACCAGGATTGTACTTCAAAGAAAGTCCTGTGGACAAGACACATATTTGTGATAATAGGAAGTGAATCAGTTGGTTTACTCTTGCTATCAAGTTGAAAAATTGGGTCACATCAATGATCGACCAAAGCAGGAGGAATGCAAAGTCTTGGTTGTGATATTTTCAGATACCTTGAACGTGTATGGAATATCGGTGAAAAATATCGACAAACATTTGACCTCATTACCGTGGTTCTAAAACTAGACTTCTGCCCCCTTCGCTTATCTTCAGCAGCCCCACCGCTTCCCCTCTTGTCCTGTGATTTATAGTTGAAGTTAAACAAGATTTTCTGTTTGCAGGACCAACAAAACCCTGCAATAAAAAAAAAAACCTGCAATATAGTACAAACGTGGAAAGTTGACTGAGGGTTGAGTCAAGGAAATTTCTGATGCCATTGTGGATAATATTTGGGTCACAATCTGAGTAAACGGGGAGGGTGAGTTGGGTGTAGAGAGTAACAACTATGGACAGAGCTATTAAACTATAAATTTACGTTGAAACTGCAAATGGCTACAGCTACGTGTCCTAGTCGCCGGGGAAGTAAATACCAATCCCCTCCTCACACACGCCATGAGCTCTGTAGCACCACCTGCCCTCAATGCCCACCGGAGGGGTATGGGACCGCTTGAAAACCTCTGCTTTAATATGAGCAACCAATCCACAGAACAAAGTCATCTAGGAAACTTTTTTCACGGCGTTTAAAACAGCTCCCGCTGCAGCCCTAATCAAGATGTGAAGTCCAAGATCGTGATGACTACAATTCTCTCTCGAAATGATCAAAATAGGCATCAGACCTTTGCATCTTAAAATTAAATCCTCTGCCAGTGCTACAAATCCAGCATTTTGGTGCCCCCCCCTTCCTTTCCTGCTGGAAATATCGTTACACAAGAGAGCACAATACGAAGACAGAGGCACTTGGCAAAGTCTCTACAGTGACTGAGAGTTGAACTTTAATTAGAGGGCAGCATTGAATAAAACGCGTCCAATGTTGGCGAGGTCAAAAATGTTTTCCCTTCTCTGTGTCGGTGTGAAGGGATTTTGACCAGACACGCTTGGACGCGTTTGAGATGGTTGCTAGCAGTATACGACACCGCATTTTCTTTGTGGGAGACTTGGGGATAAGTTTTAGAAATTTCCACAGAGATAATAAAAATGATCATGTTAAGATGTGAGTTTAGGTAAATGCAACTTGCTGATGATCTTGGGCAGGGAACATGGGGACACGTACCTGCAATCACATTCTAATCAAAACAATAAAATAGTTAATAGTATTTCTGCTACAATTTTTGAACAGCATGAGCAACGAGCATTTTGACCGGTGAAAAAAATTCCATAAAAGGGATTTTCGCGGGTTTTGGATTTGACTTAGACATATTCTACCTTTATGGAGTAAAATTCATCTTAGTACCATGTTTTCTCCGGTTACACCCATTCGTTATCTTCAACGCTCATACTAGCTGGTACGGGGTGATTCGTAAGTTAAACAGAAAAATTTGTTCGGAAATACTATGTAGGTGATATGGGGGGTGTTTCGACTCAAGTTTTCATGTGTTCCGCACCAACCTATGATGCGTTCCGCTTAGATAGTCTTCCCACAATTATTCTCCACCTCCCTTTTTTCTAAGTTCAGCCCAGTTCCCCCTCCGAAATGTCTGGATCCGCTCCTGAAAATAGTAGATACTTCGACTTAACCTTTGAAGTAATAACATGAAATCTCACTCAAGATGGTTCTTAAAATCTTTGCTAAGGACTTAGATATGGGTGACTGTAATTACATTGAAAAATGCCACATTTTTGTGATTTTTTTTTTATTTTGCCATGTGTTCGAGCAGCTTCAAAACTCATTGTCGCTCTAGCATTTCTTTTTAATTTATCATTATTTCATTGTTCCCTCTCCAAATAAATTTTAGCCTCGACTACTCATGAACTCATCTTCAAAACTGGGGAATAAAAACACTGTCGTACCTTCAACAACTCGTACCAAAAACTGAGTGTTTTTTTTAGAAAATATTCAAATCAATGTAAAACAAAAATGTGTTACGGTCTGTCTAAAATTGCGTGTATTTTTCACACTATGTAGGATGAGGATGGATTGTTTGTCTTCCATCATTATATGCATCGGGCACCACCCCATGCCCTAATCGAGAAGGAGAAAATGCTCACTTATCACATGCATGTCATTTACAGAACGGTTGGCCCATGGGTGCTATTTTCGATTGAAATTATCTGAGCTTACTCGTTAAACTTAGAGAATGATAATACATACTTTCGTACATAGTTGTAAGTCACTGACTTAGCCTCGCGTCTACTCGGTTCGCATTTGACTTGACTCATGCCGTTATTCGTACGTTAAAGTGGGATTGACTTCAACCTCAAGTCTTCTTTTGTTCTACTGAGGTTCAATTTCTTGCAAATTGTCATGCCCTTAGGGCA
>VJOZ01022965.1:0-10055 GCA_009801055.1 Stichopus horrens | reverse complement strand
CCCCCCCCCCTCGGTCACGGACGGTGTTACCATGCAGGGCCAGCCAGGTGAGCGTACTTCGATATAAAAGTTTGCGCCCCACTTTAAGAGTTAGATTAACAACTGTTCAATTTTACGTAATTATATTATAGTCTTGTGATTACAAACACTAGCGCTAAAGCTGTGCTATGTGCATGGTGAAGGGGGACTTTGGAGGCCTTTCGGCCGTGTCAAATGAGGAAATTGTCGCTTCCTCAAAGCCGCATGAATTATTTTATTGCATTAGTTTAAGTTCAATGCCCCTTTGCAGAACTTAAAAACAAAAAATATCCGAGAACTACTGTCATAGCCTAGTTGCTCTGCCAGGTGCTTGCTAAAGCTGACTGAATGCGACATCTCCAAATTCGTTTGCGTACATGCAAGTACTTTTACTTAGTGCTCCCCCCCCCCNNCCCCCCCATTTTCCCCAGTTAAATTCACTTCCCATTTTATAGCAGAGTGTTTTCGTTACTAACAGTACTCGCAGAAGAAGGAAAAGCAACCTTCATCACACCCAGTCAGCTAAACAGATGCTTGGAGGAAACTGGACGCGGCCTTACAATCTACAATAAATACACTGAAATTGAAACAGAGGAGAGACACTATGCTTTGATAGATGTCCCAGGACATGCAGATTATGTGAAGGTAGGCCCATATATATATGCGATCTAGCAAAGGAAAATGTCCACGGATATACACAGGAGAAGTAGTAGGAGTGTAGTTGGTAAGCGATGTTGGAAATGTATATGTACAGGTACACGCTACGCCAGGGAGAAGTGAATGAGACTTTTGCATGTGACCGTAAGACGCGTCGATATTCACTGTACTGAAAAAAACAAAATGTCTGCAAATTTACAGAAAATAAAACAAAGACATAAGTGAGAATTACACTGGGAAATTGTCTGGAAACTAATTATCAAAAAATTTATGTAATCCTTTTGTATTTCTTCACTTTATTTTCTGTAAGTTTGCATTTCACAAATTACATTTTTAAGAGTATACGTGGGAGTCTTATCTCATTGCAGGTGGGAACATGTATTCTTTGTGATTCGGGGAAGGCCTAAGTTGATTTTCATTGTGCGATAATAAAAAGAGCCTAACAGTTAAGGGAGGGTTTTGTGTTGCAATCCCATGGTGTCTAAACAGGATGGTGACTGGTGTATCTAAATCATAGCTCCTTTGTCTTAACATGGAGCTATCCGCAATACTTCCATGCTCTAACTAACACCTCACAGGGTACCTTTGAATATCAAACTCCCCGATGGGGAAAAATAGTTAAATTTATTTCGTGGTAACTTCCAGCGACAATAAATGCATTGCCAATTGATTCTTATGATAGACAAATTTATTTGTGCTTGGCAAAGGACCTAGTGATTTAAAAATATGTATATTATCATCGAAGGCGGAGAGAAATCATGGCGGAGAGAAATTAAATTCAATTTAATTGGATTCAGAGAGTAAAACATATTAAGAGTTCATAAAATCAGGGGATTCTTCTCTCTTTTGTTTTTTATTCTTAAACCATCAACAACATTGACCTGTTTGCGAGTTAAAGAAAAAGAAAACGTTTCCTTTTTCATTGAGGGAAATCAGTAAAATCATACCAGACGTATCTACTGTACTGCTCTTCCGGGAAAGTGTTTGCTCTCACTAATTGATTCCTGCCCTTACCGATAATTTACAAGCAGGTTGATTTTTTCCGGTATTTTTCTTTCCATATGTGTTATTTTTTTTATACATCTTGCACATTGAGTCTCGCCCATACTTATTTAGGGAAATAAAATAAATTAAATTACTATTTAAACTTCGAGCCCTACCATCCCCAGCTTTGGCCCACCTTGGAGGAAACATACATCCTAACTCCTTTCGGAATGAGGAAGGAAGTGGCGATACAGGGGGTGGGGGTACAGGGGAGTGGGGATGCAGTGGATGTAGGCCTAAATGGAGAGTTGACGATACTGAGAGTGAGCCAGAGCACTGTACTGAACACAATTACATAAAGGTAACTGAGTTTGATAATACTTCTAAGTTGAGTTGCAGGGGGTAAAGGCAAGTTGGGGACTCGTGATGGTACTGATACATGAAGTGCAGTGACAGCTAGGGTGAAGTGACAGCTAGGGTGAAGTGACAGGCCTAGGGTGAAGTGACAGCTAAGGTGAAGTGACAGCTAAGGTGAAGTGACAGCTAAGGTGAAGTGACAGCTAGGGTGAAGTGGTCTTATTGCGATAGGTAAATTTACCCTCATTTTCTGCTCTGTTGATTTCAGACCACCGTGGCAGGAATGTCTGAGATGGAAGCCGCTATTCTTGTGGTATCTGCAGCGGACGGGCCCATGCCTCAAACAAGGGAGCATATTTTGCTGGCCCGACAGGTACGACCCGATAAACTTACTTCAAGTTTACCCACGGCAGTGATGTGTCGTTCCTTGGTGATAACCGGTCGAACAGTAGATTGAGGCTAGTGGATTACCGACTATATAAAACATATCTATATTCAATTAGCCCACTCGATCTGCGTCCAAGCTGCGAACACACGCATGTCTGGTATTTCCACCGGTTGAACTTAAGTGTAGCGTACCGTAAGGATAGGAGTCACAATAATAATATTACTGTAAAGTAAATAGTATTACTCTAATACACCTGAACAGATAGTGTACACATTTATTATCTCTTTTCAGCTTCCTTTCTCATATCACCCTAGTCTTATACCCCTTCAACCACATCCCCTTGACTCCAGGTTTTAGCTTCCTCCTGTAGGTTGAATACTCTCTCTCCACTTATCTGTCTCCCATTTCTGCCTCTGCCTATTTCCACCTTTCAGGCTTTCTCTCTCTGTGTGTCTCTGTCTTTCTCTCACAGATGAATGTCAGTCAAGTAATTGTCTTCCTGAACAAATGTGACATGATCGACGATGAAGAACTATTGGAGTTAGTTTCACTCGAAACCAGGGAACTTCTCAGCAGATACGAGTTTCCCGGAGACGATGTCCCGATTATCGAGGGAAGTGCTTTAAATGTTATCGAGGTTTGTGTTGATCATATCGAGTTAAAGACACCGTAACATTAAAACATCGCTCTCCTTTCACGCGAGGTGGGACAATACGATGATACGGTATACGATACCATGAGATAAACAAATCGGGCAGCAATATTTTTGGTTTTTGCTTTGACACGACCGGCGACGATTCATTTGCTTTCCCTGTTAATAGTAAAGACAATAACAAAAGTTAAAATATGCATCGCTCATTGGGCCTCCGGGTGTGTAAGTGCTATGTGATTTCCGCAGCACAAAGATTGGTCCCATGAAAGACTCCATTATATGTCACCTCAAGTGGTATCGCATAGCACTGTCTTGCGCTATAGTGTGAAAGTTCCATAGTAAGGATGTTGTTTGTGTATCATCGATAGCCCATTAGGGCCAAACAAAAATGTATTTTTAAATCATGAATATTATGATAATTATGATTTTTTTGTTGGAATTTCCGTAATAAAGAGGTGGTAATTCGTAATTACGAATTAATAAGTCGATGTCAGTATACAAGAAATGTACTGGTAATGGACGTACATATTGCACTTAGATTTTTGTAAGAAGAAAATAACCACTGCCCTCTGAACATGATTAGACAATACCACTACATTACAACATCACGTAAAGGGCACCTGAAAGAGCAGTGCTTCCATTGCAACCTTGTACAACAGAGGTGCAAAAGGCATTTGATAAAATGAAATTCTCTCGAATCTCATAGATATGCGCCATCCTTTCATGAGAATTAAAGATCTGTGAGTTTTGTTAGCTCTGTGCAATTGCGATGGATTAGTTGTCTATAAGTAGATATTACTCTCCAAAGATTCTATTTGACGTACATTTGAACATCATGCAAACCACTGAACTTGATCACCCATTGAACACGTCACTTACCTAGCAACCGCGTCTGTATTTTAGTCCTTAAGTCCCTTTTCTTGCATCCCTCTATCATGAATTCGTAATTATCAATTTGTAAGTACGAATAGTAATCTGTAATTATAAACTAAAAATTCCTCTTTGTTTGGCTCTAATGGGCTTTCGTACGTGTCAGCCAGAGGAATAGATAGACTAGAATGACGTCACCGAACAAATGAAGCCGAACAAATAAAAGGGGGCGCGGCGTCTTACACGGTAAGGCAAAACAGCTCTGTTTTCAACATTTGTCGTTGACAAATGAAGAACTGAAGAACTGTTGTAAGGACAATTCCCATGCAACTAGCAACGAACAAACCTTGGTTTTAAACGGTTGTTGTGTTAAATATGCATGGACACACTGTTATTGTGACGTACAGTAACAGCTCGTCAAGCATGCATGGAAACCTCCCATAAACTAATTCTTTGTATTTCCATATATACCTCCCAACGAGACAATGTGGTTATTAATAGGGTGCCTCAAAAATAATTGACATTATTCTGCTGCTGTGAAAGGGTAGTTACTATTTTAATTACAGCATATTGATAAATGGTGACGTCATTCCTTTGTTGTTTCCTAGTGCTATCATAGTGTTTGTATGAGGGATAGGAGAGTTTTGCGACCTTCACATAACCAGTACTTAAGCTGACTACCTATTGATTCCAAGGTCAAACTAAATTCAGTAATGAAGAAAACTAAAGACTCTTCAGCAATGTAGGGTGAGGAGATGATGTCACTCCTGCTTGCTTCAAGTTCACATTTTTGGTAGCAAAGGGGGTAACTTCGACTGATAATATCTCGAGGACCACTGACTGATGGCAACTGAATGAAAGCATCACAAGAATGGTTAAATTAACTTCCTATTCAACATATCCAGGCTAAATTTATGGCAGGATCACCCCGTTTAAGATCTAGTCCGTGACTATTGCACTATACAGCTCATACACTGATCTGATCACAACATAATTCGTCGTTTTATGTTCTGAGAGTATGAACTTCTTCTTTCAATCTCCCCCTGTAAGGCCGATGGTGGTTCTGCAGATGGTGAATACTGGGAGAAAATGAAGGAACTGATGAAGGAGTTAGACGCGTACTTCGTCACCGTTGAGAGAAGCAAGGACGATCCATTCTACATGCCAATTAGTCACACATACAACTCAAGTAAGCCATAACAGACTAATCTTGTTGTATTGATGTGCTGCTGTATTTGTGTGTGTGTGTTCTCTAAGGTTTAATGTCCATTATGTATTTACCTCCAGCATTCCATCAAACATTTCATTGGGTTCCTACTGTTGTGTCGGAGAGTACCCGGCAACGTCTGCACACTGAAAAGAAAAAAATAATGTTCTCTCCAGCTAGTTTGAGTGCCGACGTAATTCCCTTTGATTTGACACGATACCCTGTGTAAAGTTGCTAGAACTAATAATAAAATAATATCAAGATTCAACTACGTATTGACGATGTAGGTGAGATATAGCTTATATTACAAGTGTTCGTTTTGAACATTATAACAAAGTTAACTCTACAACTTTATGATGTTACTTTTGTCAAAATTTTGCATATTACCGTTATGTTTTACATTTTGCAAAAAAATCGCGACTTGTCATCTGTAAAGGTTTGACTTATTTTGTCACAATTTTGACATATTATCTCAAACGTTTGACAAATTTTGTCAAAATTGTGGCATGCTTCCTTTCAAAATTTTGACTAGTTATTATCTCAAACGTTTGCTTTATTATCTCAGAATTTTTGTAGTCTACCAGTTCTCTTCAAGCCAGTCAAGGCCACCTACTGTATTCAACAAATTCGAGTCGAGGATTAAAATTTTTGTATTTTTATAATTTTTATTTTTGTATATACCAGACTAACTCAAATTGTTTCCTGTGTTTCTTTGTACCAAATCAGTTATAACAGAAATGTGAAAATACGCTTTAGTTCTTTTTAAATGAAAAATGTAATTTGTGTTTTTACTCAAAAAAAAGATGACGCGGTCGTCGTGTGTGGACAGATCAAATCTGGTAACGTTAAAAAGGGAGATGAGGTGGAAATAAACAGTACATCAAGGGACCAACAGAAAACAAGTGTTTTGAGTAAGTACACACAAAGCCCTTTTTAAATTCATGTGATTAGCATGTGAAAACGTGATTTGGATGTAAGGGCATGATCAGTATGCCAACATGTGATTAGTATGTGAACTTGTGATTAGTATGCTAACACGTGATTAGCATATTACCTTGGTGTTAAAAATACGAACTTCGCGTTCCACAATAACTTTGCCTCAGGATGTGAGCACCAATCACTTTAATGTTTAATTGAGACGATTATGTTTAGCCAATCATAGTGAAGATGCAATGAATTACTGAATTACATTGTGTCGAGTTGAAAGCGTATATATTCCATTGAAAACTCCATTTTAACTATATCCTATGCACTAATATTCTGCGCCAGGAGTTTATTACCTAAGTTTTAAGTCTAATCTGCCATACTTAGAATGGTAATCCTATGGCCGCTGGTGAGTTGTACAAGGCACCGCAAAGGGCGAATTCTATAATATATGCGCAGTGCTCCAAAACCTCTATCATATTATCTAAAAAAATTAATGGGGGATAATTTTTGAAAATCTTGCACTGTTATAGCACTTTCTCATGTTTAAATGAACCATAGACTGGAAAGTTAGCCACCTGTAACAGTATAAGCCCTACATTGTTCTTTATATTTTATTCATCGGTTTTTGCTTTCATGTTCCGCCACACAGGTGTTGAAATCTTCAATAAATTATGCGACACTGGTCTGCCCGGGGACCAAGTCGCCTTGCTTTTGAAGAAGGTCAAACCGTCAGATGTAAAGCGTGGAGATATTATCTGCAAACCGGGCAGTCTCGCTACCTATACGTTATTTTTGGGTGAGGTAAGATGATAACAGACACAAATACGGATACTTGAGTAGGGTGAAGTGAGAGTGTGGCGGCGAGAGGGGAGGGGGGGTTGACTGGAGATGAGTATATGATGATGTATTGAAGGACCCATAAGATTTGGAAGAGAACAGATAAAAAATTAGTAACCTAACAACATATTTACTTAAGACTGAGCTTTAATAAAGGAATATTTGATTGACAAATAGGTGGCAGGTATTTCAAACACCATGCGGATATCCATGGGACGCCAAAGTGGCAAACAACTTATGGTGATGATCAGTTTTTAGATACTGAAAACGACTTACATGGTAAAGACCATGTTGTAGATGATGACGGTCAGAATTTAGATGCCGAAGACAAAAGACAAAAACACAACACTTTTGAAGGGACAACAACCCAAAGTAGTATGATGATGGCATAAAGTAATATGGTGATGGCAGTATTACAGCTGATAAATCAACTTCCAAAGTTACAACCTACTGACCTACTGCACTTAGGTTACTAATGCTATCTTATCAGCCCACACACACACACACCAACTCTCCTTCCTCTTACGCGTTCCTCTCTTTACAAATCTGGCAATACAACTAAGTATTTGACAAAATAAATTTTCTCACCAGGTTTACGTCCTTTCCAAAGAAGAAGGGGGGCGACATACGCCTTTTTTTAATGGATACACGCCGATGATGTACGTGCATGCCTCATCATTTCAAGTAACGATCGATACTCAGGGTGTAGAACTAATAATGCCAGGTAAAAGGAAGGAGCCCTTTCATCGGCGAACTTTTGTATCTTAGGGATTGCTCTAATGTGACTTTGATTGAGATTTTGCTACTAGGGTGTACTATTTGTTCCTGTGCTTTCAAGAGTGCCCTCTAAGAATATCTATATTTCTTCCTATCATATTTCTTCATCGCAAATAAAATTTGAGATAAAAGCTATCAAACACTAATGACCTGTGGTCTATTTGTCCCAAATTAAAAAAACAATACTCGCCACATGCCAAACGATTTCAACCAATCGAAATTGAGCCCCGTGGCTGTACGAAAAACTACAATGTAAGAGATGAGCACAGGAACCCTAAATCAAGTTTTTCTTTCTACAATAATTAACACTCTAACAAGGATAATTTCTCCTGAAAGAAACGTGGTGGATAGATGGCTTGTATCAAATGTAAGAGAAAAAATGAAGATAACGACAAAGGCTTATCTTTTTTATACTGTACATCCTCTTTCAGTTGAGATTGCAATTTCTTTCCAGTCATCAACTTACATTCTGCGACTGGCATCCACCTCCAGTTACAGTCAAATGAAAATATTGAAAATGTACGGAAAATCGGAAGGAAGTATGAGACTTCCTATTTCTAAAGTGTGTCGTTGTTGGTATATATAATTCAGGTGGCTTTGATTTGAGAGTGGAGGTGTTTGGAAAGTCTCCTTTTGACTTGACACCATGCATGGTTTTGCAGTTTTCAGGATGCATTGCTTAAATTTGCAGATGCATGTGTATAATTGACTTGGTTCTTATTTGCAGGTGACAATTGCAACCTTCGCTTCCGAACCATTGGACCGGTTAATTGCTCGGAGGGGCAAAGGTTTGTCTTGAGAGAAGGAGGTAGGACTATTGGAGCCGGTGTGATCAGCCAAATCTGTGGATAATAAGTTTCAAAATGTCGATCAACGAAAACGTATAAAATGCTCCGTTAAACTTAATCTTTCATCTGTTTAATAAATCAGCTTCTTCATTGCTGTCCGTATTACATATCTTCCCAATTTCCTCATTTTTATTGATTATTCAAACAATCCTTCCTTTTAAAGAAACTAATGTCTCGATCTGTAAGTAGGAGTTGATGGAAATGCTGGTAAAATACACAAATATATGAGGCAACATTTGTCGAGAGTTTCCGCTCCTCTACATTGAATTAATTAGACCAGTTGGACCAGCAATATTGAAGCAGTTTTACACTTGACACAGTATTATACTGAACTAGTTTTTGAAGTGAGGCAATGAAAGACATTTTAGAGGCGCGTTCGCTTTGAGCCGTAAATGGCAGCCAGAACAGTAGGTGTTAAAAAATAATTTAAAGTTTTCGAGAAATTTAGATTTGCCATCATATTTCATAAAGGGTGTAATAAAATTTGTTTCTACGTAGGTCTCTGTGAAAACCCTATAAGTTCGCCTAGTGAACGATGTACAAACAAAAGAAGAATTTCGCCAAAAAACGTTTTCAGTTACCTTTACCAGAGAATATCATCAGAGCCCGACGAATTGTACAACGTATGATAAGAAAGTATATTCTCTAGTGAGTATTTTGCAGTCGGTATTTTCCAGTCCGTCGGTCCGTCAGTCAGTCGGTTAGTCAGTTAATGTAGCTGTAAACTTGATGAATTTGCACTTTGCTTTACTTTTCATGATTTCCGTCATTTACATGCAGTTTTTCAATTCTTTTTGTTTCTTTTAATTAAACTGTAATTGGATTGACTTCAGTTGCCTTGTGACAGGCTTTCCTGTTTTCTGGATGCTGAGGGTGTGAATTGTCCACTAATGTGGAACAAAGTAAAGTTTCAGAGCGACGAGAGTCTGGAAATCTGAATTATCAGATGGAGTTTCTGACATTTCAATTTCGCCTTTTTTTTTCTTCTTTTTCTTTTTTGTCTCGACTGCAGAGCCTATAGCAATATATGCTTTTCAACTAGATCAAGTAAGAATAACACCGATTTTCAAATTTTTCCTCAAGTAAAATCGAATAAAAGTGTCCTTTGCCACGGAGTGTTCAATTTGTGCAAATGTAAATAACTGAATACTTGTCACATGGAAGCTTGTTTTTAATGAAAGTGCATAGTAGTCATAAACCGATAATGTGCCACTTAACGATGATGTAGCGCTAAAATGTTACCATTCATGTAGTAACATTTTCGACGGTCAATGTAACACCCCTATACAGACAAGGTAGTAACAAAATACACCGATACATATATTACAATTAATCTGGTTAGCAATAATGTTTACATTGTTTGGCAGGTTTGAACATAGTAACGTTGTATTCTATTTTTTTTACTCTTTGATTACTTCATTGCAAGGATGTGTCATACAGTGTCTTGCAAGATGTATAGGCTATGCAAGCACTTCATTATAGCCGCCTAATACCACTGACGAATTCGGACCAACCCCCCTCCCCCTTCCCCCC
>VJOZ01022948.1:0-19489 GCA_009801055.1 Stichopus horrens | reverse complement strand
CTGATAATCTCTCATGAAACGAGCGCCTCAGAATTCGTTACGTCACTTCCGCGTTTTAGTTAAGGGTATTGTTTACCGACAATAGTCGTATTTGTCACTAACTGTATACTTGAACACGCACGTTTTGTACACACAGTACGTGGAACTAGCACAGTGAACACTCTCAGGGGCTCACGCGATTCATGAGACGATCCTTTGTCTTTAAGTTAAGGGTAGCGGTGCTTGTAGTCAATGTAGCCTTATACATGACGGCTATGATTGTAGTATACAGTACACGTGGTTCTTACCGTAGGGAAGGGGGATGGTGGGGGGCTTGAGTCTCCAACAGAGCCCCACAGTAAAATAAAATGACATTGAGATGCGTAAGCCCAGCACAAAGTTTGTTCAAAGGCTTAAATTAGTTATCTCGAGTTGCTGAACATCTTCTGAAGGAAACCAAGCAGTGGATGAACACAGAACTTTTCTCAGGGAAGGGGGGCGGGAGGCAAGATCTGTTGATATCGAGTGGACAAATAGGATCACGGAGGAACAGTATTTATCTCTCATGAGGAGGGAAATGTTAAAAAAGTCGTATTAGTAATTTTGAAACAGTTTAGGCATACAACAGTAGCTATCACACTTGATTACATTGTACCATTTACAGACACGAAGACGACAAGGTGAACTTATAGTCTGGAATAGTGTCAATTAATTATGATAACTCTACTGAGTTAGGACTTTCTCACTGTGAGTGGTGGACCCATAAGGGCATGGGAACGCAAATCCCCCGCCCCAGCTGTCAACTTTCTCACTTTACATCCACCATTTCCAACATGAAAATCAAATTAGTTAAGGAGGAAAAGAACGATATCTTTGTTGTGGGATAGCGATACTTAAGGGGCGTTTCTGTTTCTATTCACGGTGTTTTAAATCTTTAAGTCATTTTTCAAGTTTTTAAAGTCACTTAACGAGTGTGTGATATTTTTTTTTTTATGAATTCCCGGTTCTACTTCAACTTCCACAGAACGAAAGTTCTTCTTGTTAATTATCGAAAGCAAAAACTCTTGCCATTCCAGTTGTAGCAATATTTTGTAATAAATACTCCCACGACTGAACAAGTACTTACACAAGTTCCATACATACCGGTAATCACCACATTCAACGTGAAAAGTGTTGTCATGAAATGCATCTTACATTTTCCTTTGTTTGCATGGCGAGAGGACGGAACCGAGTGTATGGAACAGCCCTACTGTGTAACGAAAAGTAGTAAATATATGTCAAAAGTAAATAAAAATACGGGCAAACTACTTTCCTACCTTCTTGAACTTAATTTTGGGGGTTTTACGTGAATTATTGTACGGCAGCAGGTCCACCGCAAAAAATAAAATGTACAGAAAAATTGTTTATTTGTTGTTTACTTCTATTTATTTGCCTTTCTCGGCTGGTCCGGTATCACAGAGCATCATCTGTCAAATGCTGGCTGTCATTAAAAACAAAAGAACGGTGATAACGACGGACAAGTCCCTAAATTAAAAGCTCGTAGTCAGCTCCGGACAAGCCCTTAACTGCAGTCCACCAATCAAGCGTAATGTAGCTGCTCGTAAACCCACGAGAAAAACTGCCCGCGAAATGAGACTTTTATTGCAAACTTGTTGTCAAGAAATTTGGTTTTTAAAAGGTCAAGTTTCGTGACGAAATTCAAGGATATAGGTCATGAAGAAGGTGTTTTAATGAGATTTGAGGCCATCGGACCGGGTTCCATCGCGATCGGTCTTGCTTTCATTTTTTTTTTTATTTTGGGGGGTAAAAAGGAAAGTTAGGTCCTACGGCATAGACCAAAGACACTTACCTTGGATTGCCTTTTTGAAAAATGTGAGGCGTTTAATAGTCCTAATTGTAGGCCATCATTCCGAAACAACGGCTTTATGTGTCAAACAAATGATTTTGATGGGTGATGGGCAATAAAAGTGGAAGCTATTTAACGCCACAGTGATTAGTCAACTGTCGCTCAGTCGTCTCGTTGCAGGAGTATTAGGTTACTTTGGAGATGATAACTTTGTACTTTGTGAGTTCGTCGCCTTCGTCTTCACAAAATGAAAATAAAAATAATAATAATGAAAAATAGAAGAAAATGGGAAAAAAAATTCATGTCAAGGATTATAAAACCGATGTCTTTGGCTTTATTTAGTTGAATGTGAGCAGAGAATTTTCTTGACTGGGTGAATTAGGGAGGGAGAGAGGGGGAAGGGGAGGGGGGTTGATGATACCCAAAGCTGAGGGAGAGAAAGGGAAGGGGAGGGGGTTAATCATACCCAAAGCTGAGAGTGGAGGGCAAGGGGATGAGGGATGCACTTTCAGCTAATCCTCTCTGATAGCCCAAACGAGCTACGTTCAAGGTTACTCGGATTTATTTAGGTTTGGAGAGGAACATTTTTTTACATCGTAGGTTCCACTTACAACACGGGGAAACGTTTCCTACTGTTCACTTCTTAACGAGCCGTGGGCTATCACAAAGCATAAATCTAATTAATTGCCTAAGATGATCCAAAAGTTGTTGCCACCCCACACGCAAATGACCTAAGTTTGTCCAACCTAAGTTTGGTATCGTGTGTAACTCATTATTATCATTTAAATAAAAAGTTACTTGTGCAAAACTCACCGTCGAGATTTTCAATAATTTTCTTTCCATCTTTAAACTTTGAAGTTTTATCATCGACAACTTGGAATCCAATGCAAGCGATTTAAAAGAGAGGGCGCTCATCCTCTGCTAACCTCGACTTTTATGAAACGAGCATCAGTCCGCTGCCCGCCGATCGCGAAGAGAGAAGCTTGGCGACTATTTTCGGCAGTTCCATTTTTCTACTAAGTAAGATTCTCTCAGTTCCATTAAAACTGGGTTGTAGGCTGAATGTTTAGGATTTAATTTCTTCTTCGTTGGGAAATGACAATAGCAGTTAACCCCTTGCTCGGGGTAAGAATTATTTATAGCTGTATCCCCTGCTTTGACCAAACCATGCAGGTTTAACCTTGTGTGTTGTAATGCCTATAGTTAAGCTCCTATTTGCATGATGGAAACAGATTTAAATCCCAGCATACAGATTACAGCAAGCCTGCTGGTATCCTGAAGTTACATTCGCCCAGTGTGTGGGTAAATGCAGGATTAGATGTTATGCATGAAGGAGAAAACCTTTTTTTTTTTTCAAAAACGTGAATGCAGAAGAAAGGTGATGAGTTACTGTAACTCAGGATTCAATAACTTGCTTTCCACCGAGATGAAACTGACTTTAATAAGGCCCTTGCAGGCTTGGTTATGTCCAAGACGGACGGCATCCCTGCATGTAAGTGACAAGTGAAGATTTAATTCCTAGCTCTCAAGATACATGCTAAGGTGTTACCATGCAGGCCTATGTTAGTATTTATTACTCTGCATGTGTTTAGAAGCTTCATTTAAGTAGGTTAAAAATAATAACTATATGTATACCTCAGTAGCACATCAAAACTTCATTATCGGCCGGGGTTTCTTTTATAATCGTGTGATTACAGGTCTGATTACTGGTCTGTTCACTGGTCTGATCACTGGTCTGATTACTGGTCTGATTACTGGTCTGATCGACTTCTAAGCATTCCTTTTTCAATTATCCCGATCGTCAATTTAGGATCGATCCATGTTGGTCACACTGGTAGGACGTCAGTCACTGCAGTTCAGTTGTTCTGGATTGTCTTTTCGTGAATTGTATGTATGTATGTAAGCTGGCCACGATTAATTTTAGATTAAGCTAGATCAAAAACATTGTTAAAACACGATTGTTGTGTAGAGTAATTTTTCATCACCTTTACTTCGGAACCCGGCCTTGCTGCAATGAACTCTACAATAAAACGTTCGGTACTTGATAGATGAAGAGAGCAAATGCTGAGAGAAGTGGAGAATCCCTCACTTTTGTATGCTCAAGTTTGTTCCACACAAAGGAACTATAAGAATGATGTAATTGACTTTAATAATCAACTTACTTTACTTTTTCGTTCTGTATTGAAATATTGATTTTAAAGAGATAATGAATAATTTTATAGACATCATATGTTATTCATAAACTACTCCAATGTATACAGGTATTTTGAAAAAGAAGGGAAAATACGCGATGAGTTGTCTCAAACAACATTCGATAGTTAATTACATTATCGATACAACATTTCTATAATTTATGTAACCGATCAATGCATCGAAAATATTAAGCCTAACCGGCAGAGTGAACAAAAAGACTATGAGGATTACGTTAATGTTTACTGGAGTACATAAAATTTAAAATACTTCACTCTTTCTTCACTCTCTCAACATAACGTCAATACTTCACTCTCTCTATCCACTCATAGGGGAACCCCCTTTAACATAATCCCCAATAGTTCATCCTCTGTCCACTCTGGGTGAACCTCCAGCATAATCCCAATGCGTTACTCTCTGTCTACTTCTAGAGTGGGTTCCTTTCAAAATAATCCACATACCTCACTCTCTGTCCACATCTAGAGTGGGTTCCTTTTAACATAATCCCCATACCTCACTCTCTGTCCACTTTTAGATTGGGTTGCTTTCCAAGAGTTGATCCTTTGTCTAAAAGAGTGGACACCCTTCAGCATAATTCCAATGATACTTCTTTTTCTGCTCACTTGTACATTGAACTCCCTTCAAACTAAAAGCCAAATAGTTCACCTTCTGTCCACTCGTAAATTCGGATCCTTTCAAGATATGGCGGGAGTTCATCGTGATTTCATTGGATTCCAGCCGATTCTGTCTCAGAGCAGTTAACTATCACGATTAAAGGTTTTCTCAGGGTTTCCAAAACTTCTTGGCTTTCTTTTCGTATAGTCCTAAAGGTTATGTCGTTCCCCTGTCAAGCAACGTGAGAGTTTTAAAAGCTCCTTTAATCTACCTCAATGTAGAAAAGTTACTTACGCGGTGTTGTGACATGATCGTTTTGTCTTGCCTTTTTTTCAACATATCACGTCCACAAAATTATTTCGTTTTTTTTTTCATTACAGTTCTTCAAAATAAAGCAATAGGAAAAAATCTACCCACAAGTTAACAAGCTAAGACAAGCTAAGACAATTTGAACTTGTACTTTTCCTGCAGGCCGCTCAAACAATAAAGTTCTCCGCCCTCTAAAGACGAGACAAAGATGACTCACCTCGTCCCGATAGTTTTTTTTTTCGTCAGCTACGTCAAAATGTCGTCATCATTTGATGAACAATAATACAATCCACGAGATGGAGCTATTCTCCCGATAAGCTCATGATTGACACATTTCTTACTTCCTTTTGTTATATTTCATTGTTTATATTGTCCTCATCTGTCAGTTTTGACACATTTCCACCTTTCTGGAGTAGCGATCGTCATTACCATCATCATCAACCTATCTCATCTTCATCCCAACTTCTAATTCTAAGAGATTCCTTGATTATTTTTTGTGTCCTCTCCTCTCCCGATCGTCAGTTTTGCTGGGGTTAAAAGAACGAGATGGAAAATCGAAAACTCCCAAGCAGAAAATGAAAATGGCTGGAAACTATCCCGACTTGTGGAACCCTCTTACCTTATAATTCACGGCCTTGAAGGCTGCTGCACAAGCAAAAAAGGAAAAAAAAACACCAGAAAAGAAATAATCCGTACTAAACGAAACATATACATATATAAAGAAAACAACGCACTGGTGCAAACTTCGCCCCATCTGTTCTTTGCTATGCTTGTTAAACACTATTCTGCTTCTAACCTGACATTTTTTTTTGCCTTAGCCCGAGGCTTCTATCCCCCGGGGCCGCTCGCGTTCCTCTTCACCGAACTCAAAACCGCATCGCAAATACAAATTTAGCTCAAGTTCACTTGTTCTTATTCCCGGTCACCCATTCCACGGAAACCTATACGTGTGTATAACTAAAGATAACATTTATTCAACAAAATTTGATTAATCGACCATCCGTCCAAATAGATTTTTTCCGATCGATTTTGAAGTCTTTTTTGCTTCATCCTTATCTTCATCCTTTCCTGCCTCTCCCTTCTCGTTTATTTATTTTTTTTTTACTTTTCTTTCTTGTCAAAACCTTCTACTCCAGAGTTAGTTGTTGCAAGGTTACTTCATCAAGCTAGCTAGTATGGGATGTGTTGAGGTGTATATCTACTATGTCAGGTATTTTTGGTGACCTCTGTCAGCAAGACGCATTTTCGTTTTCAATCGAAACAATTCGTGTCATTTATACTTTTCTATCCGAACCTTTCAAAGCAGCTGAACTTGCCACGCCAAGCCGACAGAAAAAAGGAAATAGGAGTGACAAAGGGACTTGTGTACTTTATTTTTCTTATCATTGAGACAAGCTTAAATAATAACCGAAAAAGAGTAAACCTGCAATAAGACAGAAAGTGAGAGAGAAAGGGAGGAATGAAGAGAGATAAAAAGAAGACCGTCTAACATCAGTAACGGGGTTGTAATATCATGCTATCTTCAACCTCATGTAATGAACAAATATGTATGCTCTGTTGGTAAAGGCTGACATGTAACTACAACGAAGGATTCAATTATGCAATCTTGATGAAATAGAAACAGCAGTCGACTGATAAAGAGATTTTACTTCAAAGAGAGCGGGATAACAAATCAAGCTGTGTGTAGTCCCACTACAGCTGAAGATGAATCAAGCTGTTCTTTATTATTTTACTATAATCACTATACTTTATGCCAAAACAACTTCAGATGTTATATGTTTCATTTCGTTTTATCAAAGCCATGATATAATCCTTACGTGACAATTCTTTGTGTGTAAAGTGAATAAACTTATCTCAGTTCAAAAACCTTTTTGTTCTTTATCTACAGAATAGTTTTCGCCACATCTCAAATATTTATCACAAGGATGCATATTCTTTGTAAAAAAAATAATTACTGAAATAAGTGATGACTCCAATGGTGTTAAAAATCAACTTTATTCGATCCTTTCTCGATTGCTTAGTGTAAACAAAGTCAGGGATGTAATTAAGTTGACCAGTTGGGGTTGCCCTTACGAAAGAAAATGAAACGATGTGAATTCCCGTCGGTTATAAATCACAATCAACAATGCAGGATTCCTTTCAGCTTACAGTGAAAGTAGCTAAAATGTATCCATTGCAAGATTGAGATTCACGCTCAGTGAAAGTTTAAGTATATTTAGCGTAGGTATCACATTGATTAGAAATGTGTATCAAATTAGGGATTAATGTCAACAATAAAAAAATGAAGGTGTGTTATCATAATTAAATTCTATTTCCTTTGGCTCCCATGTAAGTAAAGTATTCCGACATACATGCTGAAACTTTGTGTCCCTCCCTCACCCTTCTTTAGGTTGATTTCTTAATGGGTTAACCCCACCACATCAATCGCTTTGCATTTTATTCCCACAAATATAATGTATACCATTTAGAGAAGAAGAATTATTTCCGTCACGAGTAGTGTAGTTTGCAGCAAACTTTGTCCAGAGGTAAGCTAATTCTATTGCAAAAATCATCCCTCCTTTATACGAAAGGAGCAAAGAATTTTTGAAAGGATTGACGCATTTATTAAAAGTAATGTAAAAAACTAAGTATAGTTTTTATAAGGAAAATGTAGAAAAAGCTTTTGCTTTTAATATCGTCAAGGTAGTTGAGTCGTCATTCAACATCTTCAACGCTTCGTGTATTGATGCGTGAGGTTAAATATATTCTGTTTTATTCTTGTCTCCTAATTTCAAAAATTTTAACTGAGGGATTTCTCTCTCCCTAAACACCAGTATCTGAGGTGTGGGAGGATTACTAGTGATCTCGGCAATAAGAGTGAAGCCACGTGCTCGTTTAACTCCATGATGTCCATTTTAATCACCAACGACGTATGAATGACGAGTCGTTGTGTAATACTGATCACTGAGACGATAATAAATATTCACAAATAATCCGCAGATAAAGTGAGGACGCTATTTTGGAATATATAAATGAATCGTCACACACTGCTTTGAAGGTATAGGCCCTATGTAAGACACGGTAATAGCCAGAGAAGCATCCTGCTTAACATTGTAAAAGAGGAGTTTTGTTCAGTTTTTGTAATCTTTCAAGATATTATTCAATAATTTATCCAAATTTTAGTACGTAAGAATACGAAAGATGAATACGAATATTTTCAAAAATGTATTGGCTATTTTAATCTACGATTTTCCGGCTATGCAATTCGGTCAAATGTTACCATCATAGGACTTTGTTGTATCGTACATTGAAGCAGGTATACAAGAATTCATTTCGTTATTATAAATACGTTTAAATATAACATTTACTTTCTTGCCTTACCCCACCCCTAACCCATCCCTTCCTAGCCTCCTTTCCATCCGGGTCTTCCCGTGCACCCTGCGACAAGATGCAATGGTCTAAATATAGTGAATCTTTACAAACTGCAAATTTGAATCTTCATATTTGATACCTGATTTACGAAAACACACAATCGTAAAGTTCTGATTAATATAATAAAATAGCAAAATAATTATTTTAAAGAAATATAACTTGCAATATAACCTGCTGACAAATAGATTTTTGAATTTTTTTCATTGGTATGCTCTAAATTTAATTCAAAAGTCATGTATGTATTTAAGATGTCTTGAAATTCCCGTCCCCCCAAATAATCCTTTCAATATTAAAGTTTTCCTCCGATGGTTCCTTTACAAATAGAAAAGTCATTTATTAATTGCCGGTAATCTTTAAGGTGCAACTGTTAGTGTTTATAGTTATGACGTCACTTCAAAGGGGTACTTTCAGCTGTTTCGTGAGATTCAGTAAATATTGCCAAACTCTTCATGTTCCCCTTATACATTTATGAAAAATGGTCAAAACTGAGAGGATTCCCGTGTGTCACATTCAAAGTAACATTAATAGGTGAAAATTTTACTACTCAATTTGGTTTTTGAAAATTCGTGACCAGACAATTTTTCACATTACCACTGATTCATATGCACACATCCATAGCAAGGGAGTAACAAAAATTGCGGACAACATTTGCCAGTTTATATAACAACTGGAAGTGAAAGTTGAGAAATTGTGCTAATCATTAGTGAATTTACACTCCTTTAAAATCCTCACAAATTTATCTGGATTCACTCCACGTGCCCTTTAAAAATCCCTTTTCCTTTTGACTGTACATCGTATGTTTAAGTTCCTCTATTGGTTGAGTGGTGGACTTTGCAAGTTTCTTTAATAGAACCTGCGAAACAGACAGTGTGCATACATGTGCGCGCCTGGGAGTATGTGTGGGTGTGGGTGTTAGGGGGGATGGGTTGGGGAATGTTGCAGATGGGACAGGTAATTTAAAATGATAATTTCTCCTACCGAGGACAAACAGAACCTGGTTTTTCTTTCTATACCTGGTATAGTATACTATAATCAGTATCCTCTGTTTTATGTTTTCAATACACATGTTGTACTTACAAAAGTAAATGACCCCCGTCCCACCCCCATAAATCATTTCAGTTCCATCGTCGTGTGTGTTGTTAAGTCTGTCTGAAATACAAGGACGGGCATTATGGTGTTTTCATAATAACGATTAACTTTTAGCTTTTACGTAAAAGATGATCGTTAATTACCATGATTGGAGACATGAAACCTTACAATTAAGGTTTTGAAAAATTAACTGAATGGTATTTTGTAAAAGAAAGAAATTCAGTAGACAAAATAAAAAAGAAACATTGACTAATTATTTTTAAGTTTTCTGCTCTTTTCAACAGTTGGGAGTGAGTTCTTTTCTTCAGATCATTCATTTTAAAAATAGGGAAAACATTCCTTCATTCCTTGCGTCTTTGAAACCCTGGAAACCAACAATTATCTAACATGCGCACTGACAATTTATCTTTTTAAGTGCAAAGTTTTAAACTTCGTATGGTAGGTTTGGCTTCCTTCTTTTATTCTTCCTTAATTTTCGTTTCTTTTTTAGGTTAACTTTCTCGATTAACTTAGATTTATTACATGCGTGCCACCTGTTGACTGCACCGATGTAAATCAATTTCCATTGCAGCTGTGAGTAACTACAGGCTAAGAGCTGAGACAAAATAAGGATGGGGATAAAAGCCAGCTGGTCGACCAATTTTTGCTATTCCTAGCTATCAGTCGGAAGGGGCTTGTGAGTGTTTGCATGTCATTTGGCAAAATCCGTGAACCAATAATCAACACAAGTGAACAAAGATACTAATCAAGTCATCTTACGGATCGCAGACGACCAACGCGATACTGGTTTTAACTTTCTCGAATTTGGAAGGTCCTAAAGTCGAGTTTATTATATAGGCATACACACTGCTGTTCTAGTTGCACTTTTTGTTGTTAGTAAAAAGAAAACCCAGGACCGTCTTTGCTGGTGGTGTAGCAAAGTGGGGTCATATATGGAATTCAATTTATTTAGAAAGTTTTCCTTCGAAGACTCAAACTGAGAATGAAATTGTTCGGTTACTCTTCTCAGAATCTGAAGTCTGAAGCGATGTAGTCTTGATGTTGCAATCTTCTAGTAAAACCCTTCTATTTAAACTTGTCGAATGATATGGGATCTACAAACTATGACACCTTTAAATATAAAGTAAGTTTTTTTTTCGAAAGGCTTTTAATGTGTAAATTCTCTCAAAGCAATCGTTACAATGAACTTGAGTTGCTTACAGAGAACTTGTATTGTTTGGCTTATTTGTAATTTATTTGTCAATACCGTTTTTAAAACATCTTTGTTCGGATAATGGTACGGCAAAATTTGGAACAAAGAAGACAAAATAAAATTGTATTGTAAAATTGTATAGGAACAAGGAAAACTGTATTACACCGGTGTTTATGTACAAAATTCTTTCAAGTACTTAGTTCGACTAATGCGATCAATAGTTACTCATAATCAATAAATCTAAAATAAAATATCCACGTTTACAAAGGAAGACGAAAACAAAAGGACAAAAAAGAGGAAAAAAATATGAAAAACTAAGAAGTAGCTGAGCAAACAAAAAGAAAGGGCAATTACTACTTCATTGTGTCTGTTTATTTAGGGAGAACTAATCCGGTTACATATTGAGTTGTTTTGTCACGTGATACTTGCTGTTTTGTAAACTTTTGTTAATTTTTGTATGTTTTGTTTGCTTTGATGAAGATAAAAGTAAAAACAAATAACCCACAAAAATGTCCAAGAAAGGTGAAAATACTACAACAAATTATGTATAAAAAGTTATTGATATATGAATGGGAAATTGATGAACTGATGTTAATTTGGAACTTAGAATTCTTGTTGACTTAATAACCTAATTAGCAACATTTGATTGGATATGTAAGTGACTTATTTGATAATCTTCCCAGTCAGAAATAATGTAACTAGATATTGTTTTAAATTTGCAACCATGGTCAACTTTTTAATGATGAGCAAAATAAGTTTTAGAATGCATTCCGAGATGAAATAGAATCAACAATCAAAGGCTGCCAAGAATGTTTTTACCTTTTAATTGCTCTTAATCCAACTTGATAGGCTCTGCATTCCTTGTTATTATACGTTTTTGGTTCAACTTCCATAAGCATGTAAAATGCGACAGTATATCAAAAAGTCTCCCACTTAATCGAAACACAAGACCCCCCAACCACCCATTGTGACGTATACCTCAACTTCACATTAAAAATTAAATCTTTCTTTTCTCCTTTTTCTTGAACGGGGCCAGCCAAGCTGAGTGGCCTCAACGGGCTTAATTTTGCCCTCGGGCCGCCCATATGAACTGAGAACATGCTGGTCTTGGTATGGACAAACGTGTCATGTAGTGTACGCGAATGAGAGACAGACAAGAGATTATGTAAAATAGATGAACACATAATGTATATATAGATACTGAAAAGTATTGAGTTTAAAGAAAGAAGAATTAAATGAAAGTGTATTGAAATTAAATTAAATAGAGACATATAGAGACGGTGTCTTCATTGATATTATATAGACCTTGAGTATTGTTGTAAATGTTGCCAGTTATAAACCCTCTCGATTGCAGTCAGCACAAGACTTGAAATTATCAGTAAAATAAGGATTGATGCAGTGGCTTTAGTGTTCCCTAATTTTCTCATAAAATAAAACTCAGTAATTTAACGACATTTGTATCAAGATTTAGTAGTATTGTTCGGTATAATTATCTCGCAACGTGCAATCCACCCGGCAAAAGATCATCACATCTTTTAAATAAATATTTAAAAAAATCTCATATAGGGCATTTCCTTGCATGACACACAAATACCGTGATAGCCAAATTAATTTGCGCTTTAATGAATGACCAAAACACTTGAGAGTGTGCAAAATTTTGAAAAAAAAAGACTGTCTATATGGTGATACACAACCCAGTATATATTCACCTAATAGAACAGAACTTTGAAAAGCATACATTTTTTTACAAGCACTTGCATTACAGATTAAACATTTAATGCTTTCACTTTTGTTTTGTCATAAAAACGTACTTCGAAGTCAGGCAAATGAGGTATAGTTCGGTCTCAAGTTCTTACACTAACGATCTCGCAAGCACAGACAAGCACAAGTTACTTGGTAAATTAGATAGTAAAAGATCTAAGCTAGAAATATTTGAGACAAGTTTACAGCAAAATATAATTTTTACAACTATTTTACAAACATTTACAAATATTTACAACTATTTATCCGAAGTCGTTCACAGTAATTTTCTAAAGTAAATCCTTTCAGTGTTCACCTATATTTCGGAATTTTAAATCTTGCAGACATTCGTTAAGAAATGTAATATTTCGTGGAGGACTTGAATGGAATCATATTTCTCTTACAGTTCATATTGGCGTGCGTTCTACGTTTCCAGTAGACGGGTCACACCGGTTGACGTGTTAATAAAGGATACTCTCAACATGTTGTCCTTAAACAATTATAAGTGCAAAGCTGTTAATTACAGAAACGTATTACCAATAAGCACTTACAAACACTTTTTTGTTTTGTCACGTTGAAAGCCAACGTTTTCTCCGAGTTTTTCCTTCCTTTTTGGCGCGCATTCAGCTCGTAGAGGAGGAAATGTGTCGTCTACAACGGCTTTGTGTTTTCATTTCGCCTTACAATGGTTGGTACAAGGATTATCAGATGGCGCCCTGGGGTAAGCCTTTGCCTCTCTAACAAGTCAAAATATTTAGCGAGGGTGTGTTTGATTGGTGTGAAGGCCCTCGGGGTACATATGATGCAAGGATGAGTAGTGTTTCGAGCTTCTTGTGTACCACGTGTGTCCACAAGGGAAGAAGGGTAAAACACAAATCTAGAGCAATTGGGCTGCTGAAGATGGCAAAGTTAACTGAAGCGTTATAGGATGTCAATTGCCTGTTTCTTTGAGATGTAAAGTTATCTTTATAAAGACCGACACCGCATTACTTGCAATAAGGTTAGAATTATGACCTGCTTCAATGAAGTGATCAATGACGTCATCTATGAATGCATCGTCATCATCATCATCATAATCATCATATCACTACAATCATTCCTATCCATCGTAGATGACTACATCTGTGTTTTTTGTCAATTCTCTGTTTCATTGCAACAACAAAAAAATGTGCAAGAATTTAAATGTAAGAAAACTATTATTGACATCTGTATTCAAACTTGTTGTATGTGCATATTTACTGTGTTGTATATATTTTAAATTTTTGCTTATATTTTGCATCTAGTAAATTTATTTTCAAGCCATTGTTAATCAGACTGTACGATACAGACTAGACATAGAAAAAAAGTTTTTTTCCATGCTTTTGAAGAAAAAAGGAAACCATCTAGCCGCCACATGAGTGAGAAAGTTCTCTTAGTACTTCATAAAGAAAAAGGAAACGCTGAGAAAGGTTTAGTGCGCCTTATCTCAGCCTATCTACTTAGCCTTCTCTTGTAGACTAAATCGTCGATCAAAGGAATACTCTCATCAAAATCTCTCCGTAATTCATGTCCTTACCCCCCCCCCCATCAATGATCCCCCTACTTTTAGGAGACTAATACCCGTGTAACATAAGCATTTAGACGAATTTTATCTTTATATCCATTTCTCACATCTATGATCTAAGTTGAATGAAATCAAACGCGCTTTAGCTACATAACGTGAAAATGAATTTTATTTGGGTTGAAACTATTTTAAACCTGTTTCCGTAGTCATAATGGCCACCATCTGAGTGAATGTACGTAAAATATATAGTTCTTTACATGTATATGCATACATTTGCACCCGAAGTTCTAAATCGTTTCTTGAAACTCGCTCGACTTTTTCAAACGATCGTTGCCATGGTGATATCTGCATCTTAATTTATTGCCCCATTTTGAGCAGCTTTTCATTGAGTATTCGAGGGTTCACAAGGGATCACTAAATTGCCAGTAACTGTTTTGTAATTGAGTTTTCAGAATTTGCTATTCATGAAAATGAAAACAAACCGTAATTGCATTTGAGCGAAGTGGCCAAAGCTTAAAATCGTATTTTTCATGATATATCCAGCATTTTTAAGGTTATGGGTGAAAAATGCCAATAATGTTCACTCATTTTAAGTTACCCTGCATTTAAAATTGTATAAACGTTTAGACGATAGAACGTGAGCAATGATAGTAAGTCTGTTGGTTTTTATCTTCTGTCACAGACCTGCGTGCGTAAGTTTGACTTCAGTATTTAAGAACAACATTCGTATTTACCACGAACATAAATTGAATTAGTTTCTTAATTGTATTTACACAGGTCCTGTTTGGATTTTAACTTAGTCTAAACAAATTCCTCTACTGACGTAGAAATCTACAGAGTTTGACGTGAGACAAATTTTGAAGCCGTTATGGGAACTGGATATAGTTTTTGTGCAGTTAGTGCACTTTATTGTCTCAAATGTAGACACTAAATGTTAGCTTATTTTTTTAAATGTTAAAATTCAACTGGCAACCGTATGTACTGCATCATATATGAAAATGTTGGTATTCCTTAAAACGATTACATTGGATTGGAGTAATATGCGAGCTTTATTTTAAAAATGAACTAATTAATTAATACGCAAGTTTTGTTTCGTTCTTTTTCTTTGTTTTGTTTTTCCCATATTTTTTTCCCCTAAAGATTGTATTTTCTCATACATGTTTGGAAATAAATTGACTACGCAATTTAAGTGAACAATGTTTATACCCATATGCACTGCACTGTATTTTAGGATGCAGCCCTTTTCAGTGCATGTAGCTCCCACTGCTTTACGACTACACTAATTCAAGCTATCATACTTGTACGCCACTGTTTTATTTGTGTTAATCAGTAACCGATATACGTTTGTAACTGGTCTTTATAAATAAAGCTGTATTATCCCTGTTATTAACACACTAATATATACCGTGCGTCTACTTTCTGTACTTCCTTATATACATGGGTCCTAAAAATGGAATCCCTTGTCGCATAACAGATTTATATGAGAAAAGATAATTCATTTTAAAGCAAACATAAACTCGAAGTCTGAAAACAATTTTGTTTTTATTGTGAACTTCGTTTTTGTGTTTACTTTGTGACGTCATCTTAATTGTTTAAATACTTGTTTATCATTACTTTTTTTGGTTGGTTTCCTTGTATTTTCTTTTTCATGGAGACCGTATACATAATCTTTTCATTTATATCCTCTTTGGATTTCGTCAAAACTCTTTGTTTTACATTCATCCTTTCTTCCGTTTTAATCTTACCTTACCGTATATTTTTGTCTGTCGTAATCTCATTATTATTCACGCTTAATGGCCACGTGATGATAATTGAATTGAGTGAAAGTTGTTAAAAGTCAACCAAACCAGAGTATCCCAACGCTGACAGAGAAATAGTATACATGGTAAGCAAGAGAGATAAGGTACACTGTAAAAAATGTCTGTAAATTTACAGAAAATAAAACAAAGAAATAAATAAGAAATACAGAAATTGTCTGGAAACTAATTACCAGAACATTTCTGTATTCCTTTTGTATTCTTTATATTATTTTCTGTAAATTTGCATTATACAATTAACATTTTTAACAGTGCACAGTTAAACCCATTGATAATCCATGTGCGCCCCATCTGTTACAAAACATGTTGGGGAATGTTTTTTTTTTAATGTATGGCACAGCAGGATAAACGACGGACATGAAAATGATATTTTTATGTGCATACCTTTACTAAAGTGGAATACATGGATCTCATTAAATTCATTTTACATTTGAAACAATTTTTGTTAAAATCATCCCACATATATACGTCAGTCGGGTCATACGTCAGTTTGGATTTGAAAACTGACAATTTGATCCCAGAAAAGTGATCTTTCAGGTCTGATCCCTAAGAGTTGATTACTCAGATCTGATCTCAAATTTTAATTTAGGATGCAATCCCTGAAATTAAAAGCTGAAAGAAACTGAAGGAATCACCTACGGTGACAAGTAACTTCCTTTGGGGTTATCGACAATCACTGATTAGCAAAGGCTTTTCTGAATTTTTCCTGTTTGTTTTTTGCATTTTGTTGATGATTACAATAAAGGACTATTACGCTGCTAATAATTCAAGACTTTTTGTCAAACTATTTTTTTTTTCGAAATATCCGAAAACTTTCCAACCTACCACGTCATTTTGTATCTTTGTTACAACTAATCAAACTAATCTGTGGGATTCTAAAACTACCGGAGAACTGAGAAATCACTGATTTCCCATTTATTTCAAAATTCACTTTTTGTTAAGTACTTGCCAATTATTTTATTTAATTTACTTGGTTCTTTACAGTATTGGAGAATTGCAAGAGTATAAATAGATTGTGCAAAAACTGTAGAGATCATGAAAGTAAGCGCTCTATGTGTACGCCTTCTTTGTAACAAAATTACTATAGTGTGACTTAATTGAACAGTAAACTTTGAAGGTCTATATACTGAATAATATGTGTGTTTTAGTGTATGTTAGTTTGTGAATTTGTTTACCTATTCGATTGTTGTTTGTTTACGTTTACAAATAGATAGGCAAGACAAAGATAATACAGACAAACACACGAGATTATTAAATGCAAACTAAAAATAAACAACCAGACCTACCCGTGTGAATCCGAAGAAGTAGGCTGCTCAGTGTTTTATTACTTACCTCAAAAGAATATTAAAAAACACAATCTTCAATCTTTACTTTCAGTTTTGAATATTTATATCGATTTCTCATCTCTACATAACTTAAATTTATTAAGATGAGAAAAATTTCATGTACATGAAGTCAGTTAGAGCCGTACTTTATTTACAGTGAAATAATCCAGTCTAAAAGAAACTAACATGCGAACATACCTAGGTTTTTATTCATAACAGTAAACATGCAATGTACCTGGTACAAGCAAAATGTACACTAACACATATTCATGCACTGTGTTTGTTCCCAGCTATTATACTAAGTCAGCGCTTGACGACTATATGTTTACCATCTTCCATGAGGTTAGGGCTAAGATATGCAACTCTGCATTATGTTAGTAAAAAAGATTAAACTGTTATCTCAACCCTCTCAGGGGTGAACTATCTTGTATTTCGTTTGTCGCCACTGCACTGAGGAAGGAAGCGAAATATGCAAATTTACTGTATTGAAGTTAACATGTATTTCTTAATTCACTTCATAATGTATAATGGTGTTCTTGTCCGAAAAAGGCCAAATTTCCAAAGAAATTCATTTGCATATAGCAATGTCGTTGTAGATATTTGCACAAAATTCCCCTATTTTAAGACAGGACCCGGTTCTGCTAACTTTGTAGGAGAAAACAAAATCAAATCTTCTTTTTAACTCAACTAACTCTTTAATTAGTGAAATGTCTCCAGGTTCCAGGATGGTTCAAATGGAAGTGGAAGATAGAAAATTAAAGATAAAAATTAGTTTTTTTTCAACGTCAAACAGCACTACCTGCAAAAGCTATGAAAACATCATAACTTAATAATTTAGCATGGCATGACCCACTTTACTGTGTTTCGTTTGTTCAGAATGCGTCCCACAAATCTCTCTCAAAACTTTTAAATGTGATTTTGGTCGGTTATGTAAAAGCAAATACTTAAACCCATATTCTCTCTGATCAAACCTCTATTTTACGGTGATATTTATGATTTGTTGAGTCGTACAATTATTTAATGATTCGCTATACTGTCATTGAGTCCTTGTATTTTTTCCCTTAATCCATTAAAAACTAATTCGTGTTAAAAAAATCTCATATCATTATCACTTAGTTCCAAGGGAAAATAACCACATGCACTTTTGTTTTCCCCATTTCACAATTTTGATATAATTTTTGTGGAAGAAGCGACTCGCGAATACGTTTCCTTTTCATGTCAAAATGCATTATCGAGAAACTGAGAAACATTGATAGTTCTGACATATTAATATTGCATGGTCCTACATCTTTTTTAACATTCTCTTCCATGTTTTTACAGCTATTAATGTTTCGGTATTTCGGTTGGGGGAATAGTTCGGAATCGACCACCGATTTTGTTTTCCATCTTCTTAATACTTGGATATATGTCTGAGCGTTGTTTACGCTAAAATTAGTCCTCGTAACTTCGCCAAAGCGTATGTAATTCGACCCCTTTTCTTTCTTCTTCTCTTTTTTTTTCCCTGACACTCCACTTAGGTAACTGTTCGACCTCATGTATATCTTTATCACTCTGAAATACACGCAACACATTAAAGAATTTTTTGAGTACAGCAATAAATAATCGTATTATCTTTAGTTCAATTCACATTTTACGCACACCCCATTAATTTTAAGAACTTTACTTAACGGCATTTTTTTTTTCTTCTCCGACCTTGCGAGTATCTGGCTTCTTATTTTATCCCCCGTTACAACCCGTTTGGCTAAACATGTATTAAGCCTCATGCGAGTTGGCAATTAAGAAAGAAAAGAGAAAAAGAAAAAGAAGGAAAAACCGTGCTAAAGAAGAAAACGTACAGAGGAAAGATGCAAAATGCGTTTCAAAGACTTTGAGAAGATTATATGTGTAACAAAAAAAATAAAAATAAGTAAAATAAAAGAAAAGATCGGGGATTTGAAATATAAAGCATATGTTTAATTCCGGCTGTGAGAACTAGATAGATTCCAAAAGAAGTTTTTATAGCTTCGAAAATGTGTTTCATAATTTATTCTCATCCAGAATTAAAGATTTACCTCCCATTTTCCCCGTTCTCTTTTTTTTCTTTTATATTACTTTTCTCTTTTCAAGTTTTTTTCTTTTCTGATATAAGCCGTAATTAACAGCCAAGTATCAAGGACTTAAAGTCAATTCAAGGATCCCGTCTATGTACAGAGTTGACTCGTGTGTCACACGTTTCAGAGAAAAAAAAAACTTACAGAGGCAAAACTTTCCAGGAGTATCATTGGTGCACTTCATGTGTATCTCAGCCTGCCATGTTGAGAAAGGTTACACTGGATCGAAAATTCCTATTTAAAAAAAAAAAACATTCCTAACTCTTCCATGAAACAATAACACACTCACACTCACACACACGCACCGCACACACACACACACACACACACATATATATATATA
>VJOZ01022936.1:0-21195 GCA_009801055.1 Stichopus horrens | reverse complement strand
TATATATATATATATATATTTCTGCAAATATACCAATTTTCATTATCAATGAAAGGGACGAATTGGATTTTAGGACTGTTCATGAATAAGTAGATATGTCGTGGAAGGATTAGCACACCAGCGACACGTTATGTATCTGATGGATGGATAACATCAATGAAAGCTCCTAACTTGTACGTAAATCAGTATCATTGCACGTAACTAACTGACGTTATTACTTTTTACCTTTTACTTTCTTACAGCTGTCATTATAAGATAGATTGAAACCATACTGCATTGCAATATCCCAAGTAATAGAGTTTATTTATGTCGTGAGTAGGATGTTACTTTGGCAGCAAGAAAGCCCTCATGTGATAAAATAAACACACTGACACCACCTTGAACGTTAGTGACGATTTTATCAACCAAAAGTGTTCAAGTTCTGAGCATTAGCAGTTCAATTTGGAGCACTTTATATTGTCCAGAATGTTTTACTTTCGTAAATGCTGACATTCTTACAAATTCCGATAGTCCCAAATGTTCCCAAATGTTTCGTGTGAATTAAAGCAATTACACTTACAAGTTCTTCAAAGATCTTAGGCCATCAAAAAGGTCGTTGTCCGCGTTTTGAATATTTGTTTCTTGAATATCTCTGTGAAGGAAAAAAAACAACCATCCAAAATATACAATGGATGTACAATGCGAGATTATTAAATATTACAATCGAAAGAAATAATATCAATGATATCAACGTCTTAACATTCTATCAGCCACCAGAATTAGACAACTGCGTATTATTTCTGATTAAAACATAATCATCTGAGGCTGGTATCAACGAAAAACTCGCTGTTGAGCGCCAGAATGAAATATTCTTTTAATGATTTAATTTCAAATGATATCATCGCCGATATGAAGGGACATTACCTCTGAGAGGTTTGAAGCCAAACCCTCAAGTAACATGATGTGGAACATTATGCGACATTGACTTCTGAGAAGAAATCAGATGCAAAAAAAGTACAATGCTTGCGTACAATGTTTGCTCATAGCTACGAACATGTCTTGTTACAAGTCTTTCCTTACAATGTTTGTAGATGAAGCAGTCTGAAGAATGGTGTTTGACTCAAGAAGGTAAGAGGATTGCCGGTAAGGTATCTAAAAAAAAACAAACATGTAAATATCATATATCAAAAGAGGGATCATATGTAATGCATTTATGGCAGATCTAGATACGTGACAAGTAAAATCATCATAAATCAATTTTCTCCTACGAACGTGTCTTGCTACAAGTCTTTCTTTGTGGGTTTCAACTATAGCAAGCCCATCGGATTCAGTGCCACATGGCCCAACCGATGGATTCCTTTTCCCGGATGGTACTTATCAACTATTGATCCACACTTCGTGTATGTGATACTTACGAAAGATGAACAATTCACAATGGGCAGTTATCAAAATAGTGCCAAAATATTGAAATACCTTCACTTCATGGGAACATATCTCAGGGTTTATGACCCTGATGAGAACAAAAGTCTTCTCTCAAAAGATGAACTTACAGATACTGCAGCCTCTCTAGTCCCATGAAACTTTCACTCTGGATTGTGTAAATTTGATTATGAGAGAGGTTCCTGGACAAAACAAAACGAAAGAAAAAGCATAAGCCACCCATAAGGATATATCAGGTCAATATAACATGAGAGCTGTATATTAGAGTGTGGAGTGGTCCCTTTTTGAGAAGATACTTACAATTTCCTCAGGTTTGTGTTTCCGATAAACTCTTCTGGAAGTATAGTCTCTATGCCGTTGGATGATAGATCCCTAGGAGTCGCCGAAGTTTTGTGTGCAAAACCGATGAGTGATAAGAATTATTTAATCACTGATTATTATGTTGCTTTGTCAGAAGTAAAATGTAAGATGAAACTTACAGAAATAGAATCTGACTAGAATTAATCTATAATTTGATAAGACACAATGTGTTTAAAAAAATAAAGTTGAACAATTTATTTATGACAGTTAGAGTAGTTGGAGTTATTCATCAACTTTCACTCAAGTGACATAAGCTGCCATCAAAAAATAATAATAACATCAATAAATGAGGATTAAATAGTGCGCGCAAATTCATCAAAAGATGCTTGAGGTGCAATTCAACAAGAAAGAAAAAAAATAAAGGAGAAAAAGAAGAAATACTTAAAAGCTTGCACTATAAGTCTTCACTTATTTTTTAATTTCAAGTTAATTTCACAAATTCTGTCACCTAATGATTGTCTGAATATAGGCTTGTGAAAGGATTTCTAAGAGCTATAGCGGAGAGAACGGTAAGGCACATATGTTTCCAATATGTTGTCAATACGCTGTCAATATCTTGGCAATATTTTGTCACTACGTTGTCAGTACATTGAAAATATGTTGGCAATGTATTGTCAATGACGATTGTAAAGACTTCTAAACAGTAAACTTTAGTTTATAGACAATACGATTAGTGCCAGGAAGCAAGTGAAAAGAACACATTCCTGACATGGGAATGCTTGAAGAGTCATAGTGAATACTTGTGAAACATTGCTGTGTACGAGTAATTTGTTAACTAGGCAGACCGTGCAACATAACGTTACCGGCATTTAAACATTTAAGCAAACACACACACAAATAAGATAAATGTCCTAATTTTCATCATAGTAAATCTGTTACATAATCTTCTAACGTCGCATGACAGTTGTTAACATGTCATGTGGTGCTCACAATCACTCATAAATTATAGACAATCGATACCAATACTCACAGGAGAAATAAGTAAGGAAAGTCTTCCAGTTTAATGTTGAAAAGTCCCAATATAGACATTTGGTCTGAGGTATTTCCATTTATACTTCTCGTGTTCCTCTTACCGAGAGGTTGTATACCTGTCAATACCCTGTTTGGCGTGTAAGGACAATGCACTGTTAGATTGATCATGCTTATTCTGAATGATTTAAAAATGAGAGGATTGCATGTAAGGATAATTACTTATTTCGCACACATTCATATATTTATGCTTAAGACAGAGATGGAAGGTAAGTCTAGAAAACAGTTCAATTAGAATATATAATTTTCTCCTTGAAAGATTAACTACATGAAGAATAAGTTTCTTACAACTGTCTCAAGTCATGCGATAGACTACGAACGTAGTCTGGTTGCCATAGCGATGAATTACATGTCAAAGAAAGTCCTCGGCAGGAACAGCCCTCAAAGCATGTGACCTCTGTAAATCCGGATTCATAAGAAATGTCTTAGTTACGTTTTTGTTGAAAAGATAATCATTTCAGAACAACCAAAACCGGCATCAATACTGTTACATAAATGGCTATATAAGAAAGTTAATACATGCAGAGGGGTAATTCCACTGCAATGAGGACATATTTCCTAAAATTCAAAAGCATTTGATAGACATGGATTTGGAGTCAAATGAAAGCTAAATGTGTATATTTTCATGAACTGGGTTTGTAAGAATAATTTTCCTATATACATTTAGGCATGCAAAACATTTATTTTTAACATTTTTGTTGAGGAAATAGCAAAAAGTGAATAAAACCTACTCACAAATCAAATTTGATAACAAGTATGTAAATGATATTAGTCAAAAATAAAGATTATGAAAATTGTTCATATGATGTTTTTGCTGTTTTTAATCATTTTCGCTGATTTAATTACTTTTACCACAAATACACATGTTTTTAAAAGTAACATTATTGGGAGAAGAATTTATGACATTCAAAACAGGTTTGTCCCATGAACTTTACAGAATTTTACATAAAAATCCCCCCTAAGAACCCTTGTCCGTTTTACCGTCCTTCCGTTACCAACCTCATTAATGAACAAAAGGTGCTAATGAGAAATAATTTGGTGGGATGCAAGGTTTCAGTGGAAGTCTGTAATGATAATATTAGCTTGATGTAATTCAAATTAAAAACTATGATACGATACACTTGTTTGCATTCTTAATAATAGAGTCAAAATGTCCTTCCGTTACNNTGACACACCAGGTTGAATTGTGAATAATGGAGTCAAAATGTCCTTCCGTTACCGTGGAATTACCGTGGAATTGCGAGTACTTTTATCGTGGTAAAGGCAAGAAGGTTAAATCAAAATACTTCAATCCAAGTGAACGTAAACCGTCCAGGCAAACAAACATAATGTTACTCTATACACAGGATAACTCAGGACGTTTATGAACTATTTATCTTACGTTCTAAATCCTAAAGAGCAAGATTAGCGATGTCTCTAAAATTAAGAGTGAATGTTTATTTTACAGGGATGAGGATGACTCTATCTTTGGAGTCACGATCCCGCTTTTTGAAATTTTGAAAACACCCGCTCAGACGTTTATCAGATAAGACAGGGAAAATGTGTGATTTGTACCACAAAAGAATTCATCGTCGCCTTCAATGCAATCAAGGTGTCCATCACAAATCCTGTGCTGATGAAGGCACACGTGGCTGTTGTGGCAGTTGTAAGAACCAGGCGAACAGACGTAGTCAGCTTAGAATAACAAGATTAGATAAATGGTACGTATATTCTAGTTATAAAGCAATCAGATTTAAATAACATACAGATTGAGAAGATTTTATAATAATTAAATGAAGAGAGTATGGTAATTGTATCATTAAAAAAATATTATCTATTTTAAATTTGGTATGTAGAGATGATACTTTACTGCTTCAAATATTGGGGTTCCAGTTAAGCGACTTTCCTTTGAAGAAAATCTGATGTGACTCACTGCAGCGTATCTCGTCTTCTCCCAGAGGACAATCCATAACTGCGTTACACCTATATCCCTCAGGAATGCAGTATGAATCTGGACATTTAAAGTAACCAACTGGGCACTGAAATGATTCTAGGATACAAAAGAAAACGTATGTGATAGTGTTTTGTTCGGTCAGTTAGTAAACTCGATTTTCTGTAGCGTGTGCACTACACATTTGATAGTCCAGACTTTGATACAAACAACTCAGTATTGCGATTCAAATTGGTAATTTGTTGTGGTTCTACCTTAACAGTTATGGAGTCTTGACCGACTATGGAATGGATATTGACTTATATTTATCTTCCATGTTTTCGTCTTTCCCCCAACCACGTGGCATATTCAAAAACAGAATTATATTTACTTCACAAAGGAAATTGTAGTTTGCAATTTTACTATGTTGCTATTGTCCTATTCTTCCAATCATTCTATGTACCTTTGCAGTTGATATAAATTTACTTTCCTACGATTAAATTTTTGAATCGCTATTTTGTTTTCGTATGGAAGTCATTAAGTAATAATCAACTTGATATACCACACTTCTGCAAGTGAGAATCGTCTCGACAGCCCTTTCGATAGCGATACTCGTCCATTTCATATAGGCATATGGTTGACGGATCAGCACAGGCACCACTACGGCATTGAAACTGAGACGTCTTTTTACAGAAAAGGGGATCTTCCAGGTAATCTGTTTCGAAATATCGAGATAGGTTCGTCGGTGAGACACACAAACAATTTAAAGAGAAAATCATGTAATTAAAATTTTGTGAAGCAACAATTTGGGTTGTAACACTTGTTTCACGACATTTTGTTATGTCCATGCAATTTACATACAACACTGGCACGAACTATCAAACTGACAGGAGGATAGGTAGTGTGACAGACATTAACAAGATCGACGTATGTGTGTGTGTGTGTGTTTTATGCCTATGTCAAGCATCAGTAAGTAATGAATTTTGGCTAAAAGTCATGAATGTCTCCGTACAGGCTGTGTGAAAACTTGTAAAGCAGAAGAAACGATTACACACCTTATGACTTATGCTTTTCTTTTTAATTTTAAGGGCAATTGATAATTATATATGCAAAAAGGGTTTTAAAAGCATCTATTATTTTCTTTAATAATGATCACATCACTTATCAATGTGTAAGCCACATGGCAAGTAATTGAGGCAAAAGTGCGACTTAGAAGGAGTTACAAGTGAGAGTTAAATTAATGCTAATAATGTTCAATTTATTCCGTTCTGATAAGAGCACCAATTCATGATGAAGGATGATCGAGTACGGCTTAAAGCTATCACTAACTTTTTGCGTGATACTGTGCATCCTATTTCTAGTTGGTATCCCGGTATATCTTTCAGTGACACCTGCTTATACTCTAAGAAAAGGGTTACACTAGTACAATGTTTTGATGCCAAGGTTGTTACAGACCACATGAACTCTTTCTTATGAAGTTCGTAATAGCTTTTAAGCCCATTGAATCCATAAGTCGTTAATAAAGCAGATGTTTTCGGCGGAATCTAGGTAGGTTAAAAGGAAGAGAGGAGATGTATCTCCTTCTAAATCACACCTTTCTGACTTAACTGGAGATACACCGACACTGTGTAACACTAACCCACATCATCGTTTTTGCATTTTCATCAAATTTTGAATAGCCACATCGCAAGAACCTTTGTAGCTGTACATTCAGTTTCACATGTGTATCTAGCATTACGCAGAATAAAGTCCGACCAGTTTATACTTTAACTCAAACAAGATGACTAGACTTCCGTTTTTACCACAGACTTCACTCTCATCCTCCCAATTTTTCCCCTCGCAATCTCTGAATCCGTCACATACTCTATTCGCGGGAATGAGGTAATTAGAAAAGCAACGAAAGTTGCCCTTTGATTCAGCTGTAGAAAGAAAAACATCATATCATTCCATCAATGGCTAGGAAACCTAAAGCAACAAAGAGCGTTTCATAAAACAATCCAGTAAGAGAAGCAGCATGTGTTTGTCATGTATAAATTTCGAAAAAAGGGTTAAAGCTTCAGGTGGAACATTGCAGAAATCGACACCCAGAATCAAACGACACTGATAAGAGTGGAACAAATACGAGATTGGAGAAAAAAAAGCTATCATGATGGATTACAATGTAGTAATGCATTAAGATATCATTTTTCGTAAGAAGTACGGAAAATGTTGAATGAACATCATAAAAGAGTCATGCAAAAGTGAAATGTTAATTGTCTGACTAGGTGTCATTTTGTTTAAAATGAAAGGCATATAGATCATTGCCAAACTCATAATACCCCAATTTGTGTGCATTGACGAGACGTGACATGTAAATGTAAATAAAAATAGAACAGTACGCTGGATAGATTCTACACAAAAGCTTACTGCAGAGTAATTCATCAGAACCATCTGGACAATCACTTTTCAAGTCACATAACGACTCAACCGGTATGCATCGTCCATTTTGTGAGCAACGCCTTTCGCCGTTGGTGCAATTTGGAAGATCTGTTCGGAATAGAAAAGAACTAAAGCCATGGTTGAGTGAACAAATTAATACTACAATTACATTCGTAAAATTTATTTCCTCTGTTGAAACATGTGATGTATTATCAACTGACAGATACATCGATAACCATTTCTTGTACAAAAGCAAAGAAAACATGAACATTTTGAAGGCTCAATTATAATGAAGTGCTTTCTCGTCCTGTTTACTTTTTTTTTTAATGCAGCCAAACATTGTCCTTCACAAAACCACTGCATGCAATAACAGGCCTACATATCTTCCAAAACATTTACCATGAAATAGTTATGAGATGTTTGTTTTTCATGCTTTAGTAAAGGTTTGAAATGAATTAGGCATTTTTTCAGATACATAAAATACATGGTCTGAAACAGATTTTCCTCTTCGGTGTTGGTAAACTAAGAATGTTCTTATGAACACGATTCTCACTGGCTCGTTTCCGTGGTAAAGTTGATTTGGCTGGTAGCTATATGTCATTTTGAAAATCTAGACCAATAATTACCACAGTTATATTCATCACTACCATCCCTGCAGTGTGGTGCAGAATCACAGAAAAATGTTGCCGAAACACATGTGCCGTCATCACATTCATATTCAGTCGGTTGGCAGTCATTATCTGAAAAAAAGGAAAAATAAGTTACTGTTCATTAATGAAACTAAACATACTTGCACCAAATAAAGTTACGCAATGTTTAAGGATGACCAATCACCCCCTACGTAACATATTCTGAACAATTCCACACAGCGTTGGAATGCGACCACCGAAAGCACATACCAATGGCTACCCCTCGTCTTTTCCGCTGCGGCCAGCCGTTCTTTTTGTAATCCATGTTTTGACCTGCAATCATTCTTCTTGTCATATATTTGTTTGTGTGTTGTTTGTAGGCGTTCATAAAGATGGTGGTCCATGTTTTCCTGTCTTTTATCTCTTCTAATTTGTCTTATGTCTGTATTCTCTTACAACTTCTATGGGCAAGCATTTAATATCCCTTGTTGGATGAAACAAAGTTTACCATACCTTGCCTTATAACAAAGCCAACAGAGAAGAAAAAGTGTATGGTGCAATAAGAAAATCGATATAAGACTCTTTTCCATGCTTTTATGCTTTAAGAAAACTTAAAAGTCTATAAATACAAAACACACACACAAAATTCGTGTAAAATAAAATTCTATTATAAAAGTGAAATCAGTCCCAGGTACTCGCTTTAGTCCTTCAGTTGTGTATACCGTTTGATTCGCAATGGTCTTCGTCACTTCCATCTGAACAATCAGGTTGCCCATCACAGTGGTAGACTTCGAGAATACACTCTCCAGACGCACAACGGAACTGACGCTCGTTACAGACTTTATCTTCAACTTCAGAAGAGGAAAAAACAAACTGTCTTGATATACAAAACACGTAGCATTCACCCACAAAGCCAGATTTTGATTTCACCTATTTCTCTTTCTTCACAAAAGATAACAAGTAAATATAAGTAAATAACAATGTACAGAAAAGGCAAGCAAGAAAACAATGGTCATCTCCTTAATGCCACCACTTTCAATCTGCACACTGAAAAAGTTGTAATAACAGACTACAAGACTATACGTTTTTAGTACAATCAGGTAAAAACGATCTGTTAATCAGCGTTTCAGATAAACTCTCCATTGGCACGGTTAGAGGGATCCTTTTTCAGAAGCCATAAAAACCGGGGAATTTGGGAAAATCAGCAGATACCATTTGGAAGAAACCGCATGCAACAGAAAAATGTTCTTTGCAAAAGATTACCTTCAGTATATGTCAGTATTGGATACTCCAATTGGGATGTCACATCTGTGTGAAGACAAGAAGTGAAGGGTACTGTGTAGATTGATGTGAGGAATCCAAGGCAGATAAACGTTTTGATACTAATGTTATGCCTACTGTGTTACATCACCTGAGTCGAATATTTGAAAAAACGATCAACATTTTTTCAGGATATATAGAATATCATCTATGTGTTATATCGATACAATTTTATTTTGAAAGCTTAACATTAAAACTTAACATTCAGAAACTCTGTGGCACTTAACAGCATCTGAGGGCACCACATATTCAATATTTTCTCAAAGGTGAAAATTATACCGTCGGTAGGACACTATGCATGTTCTCTATGTTTGAATAGATATTTATACATGAAAAGGTCTTGTGAAAATGTTTAATCACTCACAGGTTTTTTTTTCACCGCTGGGTACTTATCGGACAGAAGAAATCGTGACATTACATTTTATTACCTAACAAGTAAGTTACATGATAGGTAAATGACACCCTTGCTAATATTTCATTACTACTTTGCTTACCGTCAGACTCTGAATTACTTCGAGCCCTTTGTTGACAAACGAAATGTCCCGTTAGTTTTTTGGAGCAAGGGATGTCCTGCCAATTACTAGTTGCACGATAAGACCAGAAATCGATGAAACCACATCCCTCTAAACCACCACCGTCTGGCTGTGTCAACATGTATCCTCTTCAAATCCATTGGAAAGTAAAAGAACAAAAAAAGATACTAATAGTAGAAGACGTAGTCTAATGGTGGTAACTTCAAACATTTCTACCCACATGTAACTGCCATGCTACAAAGTGTATTTACCATCTAACAGTCCATACAGCATAACATTCCACCAATCTGTAAAAACGGCTGACCACTCACCCCGATGGTTTTCTTAAATGATAGTTACTTCTTTCAGTGTGCCCAATACTTGCCTATCTACGGTCCAGTCTGTAAACGTCAACGGTTGTCCATTCTCCCAACGAAAATCTCTCTCGACTTTGTCCCACAGCAGTCCTTGCAGTTGAAACGGGAGATACAGAATTTATTGCAGCTCCAAAACACGTATATACTGATGACAACTGCCAAAAGTTGATACCCTTCTGCATTAGTTTCAAATCGTAAGACTCTTTGACATCCATTCACCGACTTATTCGGGATATGTCGTATTTTGAAAATATTTTGACTTTTTCCTCCTTTTGCATCCATTCTGATAGATACCGCGCCGGACACGGCGATGCATCATGATTTGGCATATTTGACACTTATTTACTATTCTCCATTTGTCGTATTAGCTATAGACATTAAAACTAATCATACCTAACCTGTACGATGCCTGATGGGGAATATAGTTTGACCATTCACATTAGATAATTTTCACTTTGCTATTAATACTTAACTGCAGTATATTGTGTCAATCTGCTAAACGTCAAATGGCAAATCTCACCATGATCATGACGTATTAACTGCGTTAAATACTGAACAGACCTCTTCCTCTCTTAGTCTGCGTTAAATACTGAACAGACCTCGTCCTCTCTTAGTCACATATATTTGTCTATATTTGCCGGCTACGCAAGGGCAATTACTAATTTTTGATTTGTTGTTAGTATCCATCGGTCACATCGCACTGATCACGATTTTAGCTGATTTTTGCTTAGAAAATCGGGTGCAAGTATTTATTTGATTAATTTAATTATGATTAATGGAATTTATGAATTAATTTGTGATAACACCTGCTAAGTTTTGGACTTTCATATTTGATATATATTTGTATGATTACTTGATATATGTATTTTTCTGTTTTTCGTCTCCGAAATGGAACCACCAGTGCAAAAATCGACGTAGAAGATTCGTCATGATTGCAATTGGCATGAACCCCCATCAGCAGAAAGCAGGTGTTCTGGCAGTGTTTTCTCCAGAAAGGAAATCACAATTCAAGTGAAATTTCAAGGGAATAAATGCAATTACATTTTTTTAGTCTTGAATGAGGGATAAATTCCACAATAATTCTTTATTTGGAACAATTGCATAGTGTTCGTTTCAAGAAGGGAAAAGATGCCGATCATATTCAGAATGCACATATCCACATCCATTTTCATTATAATCATTATTATAATTATAATTATTGTTATTATTATTATTACTATCGTTATTGTTATTATTATTTATTTTTATTTTTATCATCATTTTTAAGGCATGGCTCATTTGTATATAATTTTAGAATCTTACCAATGTAAACTCCTACTGTTGGATTGCTGTTATTTAGGATGAAGTGTTGTACGAAGTTCATTTCTAGTTGGGAATGAATCACAACAAGGAAAGCGTTCTTGCTCCAATCTTTACATGTTTGTTGGGCATCCCACCAACTTAGGACCTCTTCTCCTTGATACATTCGATAGCAATTGTTTCCACTGAGTGTCCATTCTGTCGGACAGAAAACATCTGTAGAGAAACGTCAGAAGAAAATTCGTATTATTACTTCAACACCTATGTCAAGTCACAGAAAGACCCAGAGATGAACAAATTATTTCAAAGAGGTGGAAGTATTCAGCATAGTTGGAACAGGACTGGAGGTTTTGTGAGAATGCAGTTGCATAAAACAAAACATGACAGATCGACTAATTGGTAAGTAGAAGGAAAAATATTTCGACATCTGATTGAAAAGACATTGCGGTGGGGGGGGGATAAATATTTGTTTAAAATCAAATTATCATAATATCAAATTAACACATCGCAGATATAATCAGACTTTTTCGTCCCTAAAGGGAGAGAGTAAAGATCTTGATAGGTTTGACTTAACAAATGGTCGTCTTTATGTATTTCGTGCTGGAGGTAATTCGTAGCATTTGGAATCACAGTAACGGTAGTGTCTACAGGTGTCTAAGAAGTGCTGAAATGAATGTCTACTGTGAACTGTAAATTATTTACAGTAATTTTTTCCAGTGCTCCTATTTTGTTTAGACGTTGTCCATGTGGGACTAAGAAATTTATGACCTTTCTTAGGCCAACGGTTATTTCATTCATAGAAAGTAATTGTTGCTCACCTTCGTTAGATGGTAAAGCATAGGCAACAAACCTCATTTCGGAGTAGGTGGCTGTAAATGTTGCATTGCTATTATCTTCTACGGTCATTTCAACTATTAGAGAGTTCCGATGGCTGTAGTAATCTCCATCAGGTATATAAGAAAGGAAATTGTTGTTGCAGAGGACATAGGAGGTTTCATCTGATGTAATCTTCAAATACGAGTACTGGCAATTCGCCGATGAGGACTGCACATTAAATAATGTAAAATGTAGGGCTATGTATGTTCCAGGAGATGTCGTTATTACCCAGGAAGTGGTTCTTTGATTTGGATGCCAGAGTGGGTAATCTAAGTTAGCAATCACTGCTCTCGGTGCATTGCACAAATCATCGGTGTTTGCTTCGACGGGTAAGAAAAATCCACATCCGGGTACATCTGTAATTAAGAACAAAATCATTTCCTTGGTATACATTATCCTCAAAGTTAGGAGAGATCTTAAGCCACAGTAGTAGATACGTATATCGACAGTTCTCATTAATTATATTGTACGTAGTATTCACTTTCATCTTTCAACGTTTACACTTATTTTAATCACGTTTTTCGTGATTTTTTTAATAGCGGTCATTTGTTATGAAGGGTAGAAACAGTTGTTATTCTACTCCAACCTTTGCATAAAAACCGGCGGTTTGAGGAATGATATCATAAACGCGCGTAACATTTTCGTAGTCACAAACCCTTTTTATGAATTTTATGCTATTGTCTGCATCACAAAAAAATCCATCCAAATACTATATACACACCAAACAACAGCAATGAAGATATTACAGATTTCTTCTAATATACGCTTATGAGCAATAGATGACATCTAGTGACTACCAGATAATCAATTCTTAATTTGTGTCCTATTAAAAAAATAAGTTTCCTGTTGAAGAACATAACAAACCGAAAGCGGTAAGGTAGGAAGTTAGAACTATGTACCTGTTTCATGATAAGATGCATGGAATCCTTGTGAGGATCTTTGGTGTCCGTTGGTGAGTTTGATACGCAACTGACGTCCAGATGAGACAATCGAAATGTGTTTCTTCCCACATATCTCTAAGCTTCGAGGAGTCGGGAGACTCTTCAAATCATCACCAAGGTCGTATACTACCAAATTTTCCGTCAGTGAACAAATGACAACCACAGACAAGAAATCGAGACGAATGTAATGGCCTTCAGTGACTATGATATCCCACGTGCACGTATAAAATTGGTTCAGAGCAGCTGGGAAGTTAGGTGTCTTGATCTCGCCAGAGGAATTGGTGTAGGGCTTAGAGGGACATTCAGTTGTGCAATCAACCACGGAACAATCTATACATAGCAGACAACCAATAAACCATGTGAAATATTTTTAACAAATGGAATACGTCGTATGAAGTGTACCTGGTTCTTAACGTGATGATTTAAAACCACCTAAAGCGGGAGGTACTTGAAGTAGCGTTAGATTTTCAGTAAGTCTTTATCACTACGTCAATGATTGGGACATGGATGGACTATTGTGTCAAACAGATGTACCGCGTTGTACATTTCATATCACCGTTTCATTTTTACAGTTCTCGTCATATTTCTGAAAAATTATACACCAGGAATATGACTGAAATGTTTCTTTTTTCTCGCATTTGTTTCATTGGTTTAAATGTGCAAAAACATGAATTGGCAGTTGATTCTTCTTTTAATTTTCATATATGTCATCAATAATCTTTATTCCATATATATGTATAAATCTGTGTGTTCTACACAACACAACGATAAAAATTAAATTCTTTCCTCGAAAGGCCACCGCAATAATAGCATCCATCTTTTATTGACTTCTTTAATGTAAGTATTTAGGAATTTATTGTGGCTCTCAATATATTAACTTTATAGTAACAAGTGAAAAGTCGAAAGCCATTTTATTTTATTCTTTGTCGTTGGTGTGATTTATTCTACTCTTAACTGTATTTTCTGAAGAGCATAACATATATTTCATAACAAAGAATCACTCACTTAGCCCAACAAAGTAGAGTTGAAGCGATAAGGTTTGCGGAGTTTGGGCAGTCAATGAACCGATGTCAAGACTAAGAGTAGCATTGTCAGTCTCTAACTGAAGTTTATAATCTTGAAAATTTCCACAGTATGCCCTTCTAAAGGAGTCGGAACTTTGGATATTCTCCATAACAACAAGCTTGTCAATGCAAATCGATTGTCCATCTATGCGAAGATTCACACGGATGAAGTGGATTCTAATGGGAAGATATAAATCATAATGTAAAACATTACCACTCACTGTGTTTGGAATTATTGTAGAATGGAGATTTACCTTCTTGTAGAAAGCAATAGCGGAAAATCGTTAGATATTAACTTCCGCCAACCACTATCTTCTCAATACTTTTGCAACCGATTAAGTGAAAAAGGTAATACACAGAAAATTTGCACAAACTACGCAATGGTAGAATTGTTTTTTAGGACATCGTAATGTTTTAATTAATAAATTTTGTGGCCTACGCCCGTCACAGCAGTGAACTTATACAGTAAGCACATGCACACCGGCATACCAAGTTCATTAGCGACCGCCCTTTCAGTCAGATCTGTTTCATCGTGGCAACACTTTACAAAGAATTAACATTATCAGTTGCCAATTCCAAATATAACCAAACATTTCGTGGAGGGTTTAGGAGAAAATATATTTATCGATATATCGATGTGTTCATTTTGCCATTCAGATGTTTGTTTTCCTCCTAAAAGTAAAAATAAACAAGTGGACTTGAATAATTACTTTAAAGATTACACATTAAATGGGAAGTGGGCCTACATCCTCCCCGCAGTATGAAACTAAAGTATCTACCTTATACTCTCACCGGACGACACAAGAAGGTGAAAGGTTGTAGAGGTTCTGGACTTATAGAAAGGAGGAAGAGCAAACCAAGACAGATAGCCCTTATCATAATAAACATTTTCTGTTGGACATTGTACTTGCACTAGTCTTCTTGCTTCGACACAACCTCCGTCAATTTCAAACGATTTCGGATAATCTGGAAATTAGAGAATCGTATTTTCCTGGAAAATTCCAGCCGTTGAGGATTAGTGCCAGGAAAGATTGCATAATGAGAATGAAAATAAAAAATCCCCATTCCTTCATATTTGTTATCATTTGATTTGTATTGAAAACAGGTGCTCGTATGAAGACCGTGAATAGATCCTCATGACAAAACTCTATAACGACTCAAAATGAAAGAAGAATCTTTTGATTTATCAATATTATCTTTTGATACATCAATACGTAATTGACCACGCATTGCAACTGGGTATGTAAATAATGTTAAACTTGCCTTGCAGTAGAGTTATAACATCGATCCTATTACTGTCAGTTCATTGCTGATAAACTGCGAACTTGAACATATAGTGCCATTGTGTCATCAATGGTTGTATTTATGAAAATCTTTATACAGAAATTTACATAAGCATGCGTAATACATACGCTCATTGAGCCGTCAATTGTTCATTAACAGAGGTATATTATATTATGGCATATCCACGACGATGCAGTACCACTGTGAAAACCATCTTAAATCAATATGTAGGAAACCAACAGTAACGCTGATTACCTCTTTTTGATATTTTGGCCGACAGCCTTATTTACTTGTCTGTTACTTCATATTAAAACTTCCAGTGAAGTATTTATAACTCCAATGAGTCTCCAATGGGTGTACTCACTGTAAAGTGTAAAGACTTTAATTTACTGCAAACCACTCTAATACGAAGGATACTTACCTCGTGTACATATAGATCTGTGTACTGTGTCGCAGTTTGTAGTGCCGGTTGATGCGTTTCCTTCATTCCCAGTAAAAACATGACAAATGTCGTTTCGGGCAATAGAGGATTCATTGATCCATATTCCAGAGGCGACGAGATCTCTAAAGCGCTACGGGGAGAAGTGAACATTGTTATGATTTGAGAAAGATCAGCCAGTACTTCGATATCATTAAATTGTGAGCCTTTAGTTTACTACTAGGAGTCTTAACTCTTGTTGGATAGCCTGCGAGGAGTAGTCATATTCGTAGAAGCTTTTCAATGTTTATGTGAACATATTCAATAAATGTAAAAATCCACCACGGACATTTCACAGGACTGTTCCAAAGGACAGTTTGGACACTTGGTGTATTCTTATAAGCCACCAGTTTTATATGTACTAACGTCATCTTCTTGGAGGAATGCGGTTCTGCTTGACTCTAATATTAGTCCCTCTTCATCTTTGCAAGCATCTACGGCATCTGGCCACGTCATGGGTTTGCCCACAGCACGCACGCAACCCCTTCCTACTGTAAGAGCATCGTAGTCGTCAACGAAATCACAAAGAGCTTTTGGAAGAAAGTTAAAGTAAATTCATGAGACAGGGATGTGCAGACAACGTAGAATATTGACAGGAACTATTCTTTACAGTAAAATTTTAGGTCATAAATATGGAGCAGAAATGGTTGCGGTGTATTTTGAAGTCATACCGTACTAATGTGAAATGAAGTATCAGCGATGAAAACGGATCCGTAGCGGAATGTTTCAAGTGGAAGCTCTGTAAAATGAAGTAATAGCCATGTGAAATGAAGTAGCAGCCATGATAATGATTCCTTCGATTTTGAAGCGTGATTTGTAGTTCTTCATATAGTTGTTGGGGGTGACTTGCAGTTACTGGAAAAGGTTGACTGTTGGCTAGCAGTACAACTAAATACACTTAAAAAAAAACACTTCAATGAAACACAAAAGGCAAGTGAAGACTATTGTTCATTTAGGTCTGTGTTGCTTGTATATTGTTTAAACATGTCAATACTTTGTCAACAGGAATAAAAGGAAATGCTGTGGTTCATATAGGTTTAGCATATAGGTTTAGAAATGCCTCCCAAAAAGATTTGCTTTAATCCAATGCACTCTGTGCGGGTCTTACAGTTGATGTTTTGAGTATCGCAAACAATGTAAGTCAGGACAGAATTCACGGTCTGAATTCTTAAAAGAGAGGGACGTGGACTAGAGTGACCGGGGTCATTCGAAGGGTCACTGGGTGCCGGTTCAAAATGGGAAGACAGTAAGCATCTACTAAAGTCGAATTTCTGATACAGGACTTGTCATTCTGGGGTTAGCGTGGATAACTTGTGTGATAGACTATTTAATTACAACACAGGGGAAGACATCGTTGCACATTCTTCAAAATCGTAGATGAAGTGAGAAATTCAGTAGGCCTACTCTTCTTGTTTCTCTGTTGTTACTGACTTAGTATGGTCTCACACGGTCTATTATCTTACAAATCTTATTTTAAAAGCTATTTTAAAGTTATCTTCTGGGATAGATTCATTTAACGTGACTTTACGTATGTGAGATGGTTCCGTATTACGTTTTGCAGAACTGAAGTAATATATCATTACTGAAAAAAATACATTGCTCTGCAAAAATGAGAGCGCGGTGGAGCGCCGTGCATACGGCACTCTCTGGTTAAGGCGTTTTAAAGATTTATTAAAAAAAGCTGACCTTGTGCATTAAGATATGACAGCTCGTTTAAGCAGACATCCGTTGTACATTCATTTATACGTTCAGACCAAACTTACTGACAGATATTACAACTTGTTGCTGTGTTATTTTCTACAGTACTTTGAGTTATTTCTTCCTTTCAAATTACAAAGAGAAGGATAAGGTAAAAATGTACGTGAAGAAAGCCTGATGAAAAAGAGAGCCTTATATTCAGACACCACGAAATCAAAGTAGAGGAACAAAAGGAAGAAAAGAAACAACACAGGAAAGTAGTAAAGAAGTGTAACAAATACAGAAGTAAAAAACAAATTGAAAATCATAACTCATGAGTGCATAAGGTTTTATTATCAGTTGATTTTTGCACTATTTTTAGATGTTTCAGGTGATGTTACTTGTGTAAGATGTCAATGTAAAAGTTAAATGAATTTCATTTGTTGTGGTTATGGATTTTGGACTAAAATCAATGATTATAGGAAGAGATTTGTGCACATAATTATACCTTCCTTAAGTTCAATTATTTGTTTTTACAGGGAAGAATTGTTAGTAATGAGCAGGACCGCCGTAGTTCTTACAACAAGTGGTCATTATACCCATTTTGTCTTCAGAGGCAAACCCAAGAAAAAAGTCTGATCACGATATACACAGCATATGTTGAACAGGGATACCCTTGTGGTAAATCAAAAACAAATCCTTTATTTTGGGGTGATATTCCTTCAAACTCCAAGGATTTGCGACTCCAGAAACCTTAGCGCCCTATTCTACAAATACTCATTGATTTGGCTAACGTGCAATAAGATGAAACGTCCATTGGAAAACGGGAAGTTTTAGCACTGTTGAATTATGCCAATTTTGAGGTGAATATGTCTCAAAGGGAATCGATAAGGGAGGATCTGAATATATAATAATACCGATAATACCAAAATAACATCCACTCCGCAAAGCAGATGCAAAAGTAACAAAGCCGAGGGCTTATTAATTGTCCTAAAACGGTCAATTCAGTCATGGTTTCTTAAATGTCATATTAATTAGAGACCCAGTTGTGTTACTCAAGGCTGCCAATGTCTTAATATTGCCAGAATGCAAAAATGCACTTCATCCACTACATAAAAAATTGTTTCTCATTGCTTTGCAGGTTATTTTGAGAGACAGTGGTATCTAGATATTTTAAGGTTATATTTAACACTCAACCACCTATGCCCAGTTATTAGGAATTCTGGGACATTGGCGTAGTCTGGATTTCATTAGGAGCCTTCACCCTGTTGACGAACTTGATTTTTAAAAGTTATTACTGGAATTGTGTTTTTTGTTTGTTGCAATTACATTAACACAAAGATTGTAAATCCCACACTTACTATAACTGCATAAGTTAACGTTGAATAACGACTCTGCTACTTTTAAAATAACGAAGATTTTGAAACAAGATCGACGAGGACACGTTGGTTTTAAGGTCACATTGAAGACTTATCCTAGAGGGTGAAAGACTATGTGTTTTGAAGACTCTAAAAGCGTAAATAGCTGAGACTCAGTCACTACAAAGTGAGGAGATGGCTTTATTTATTAGCCATATTACGCAGCATCCAATGATATATTGGATTGCTACTGAGTATTGCGGGAAGTGATGTATCATAATTTACCGCCCACTCAACGAAGGAAGCAGCTACCTCAGCTGCAACCAGTACTGTACCCCACAGCTGGAACCAAACATCAAGGGCAATGTTTAATCTAGATTTGTCGGTACTATACGTTACCACCGATCAATTTCTAGCAAAAGGTATTGATTTCGTATCTACAATATTTAAGAAGAATTCATTTTGCGAATTCTTTGAGATATTTCCTGAAAATGAGAACGATGACTGGTCTACAATAACGTTTGCATGTTTTTAAGAGCCATGAGAAACGATGGTGGAGATTTCCTTTAATGATGGGTTCCTTCCTTATTGCTATCTACAACGGAGCATGTGACCTAGAAAACCAATAATCATGGGAAACTTACGAAATGGGATACGTAACTCCATGGATTTCCCTCTTATTATCTCATCATACTATAGGGGCTAAGATGAGATATTGTAGTCACTTGGCTGGTTGAGCTCTATATTGTACTGTGCACCTATGATGGGGGAACGGTTGCCAGTGGATGAGTAGGGGCACTCAACGGGTACTCCATGGTAAAGTGATCACGGATACAGGTTGGTAGAAATGAAAACGTGTCCGCACCGATGTGTGTGTGTGCATGTGTGTGTGGGTGCGTCCGCACCTGTCCAAATTATATATTTTTTTTCAGAATACCTTGAAAAGTATATGAGTGATTAAGTTATACTTGGTGAGGTTGTGCATGATGCCAAAATGTCCAAGATTTATTGGTTGTATGGTAAATTGAGTCAAATTTGCTGATTTTCAGGGGGGAAAAAAAATCAAATTTTGCCCCCCCCCAAAAAAAAATCGTACGGTATTTCCTGCATATCTTGAAAAGTATTTGAGCATTTAATGCAAAAGTTTGCAAGGACTTACATGAGAATGTAGTATCCAATGTGTATCACTTTAATAGTAAAGACAGTGAACTTTGCTGACTTTTTTTAGAAAAAAAGTTAATTTTGCCCCAAAATTTGTATTTCCAGCATATCTTGAGAACTATTAGACCAATTAACTTAAGCTTTGCACGACTTACCTGAGAACACATTGTTCAACATAATATTACTGTAATGATAAATCCAGTGATATTTCAGTGCTGATTTTTGAGAAAGCCAATTTTACTTTAATATGAGGATTTCCACCATACCTTTACAGCTAATTTAGCATTATGCGATAACCTAAGACCCTTCCTTTGAACACAATAATGAACATATGTACAATACACCACCAATTTATGTTTGAATAGTTGGCTCTTATTTAGAATCAGTGCCTTGAACTAACAACAGCAAGCATTTTTTTGTGCTTCCCTGTGTCTCTGTGACATTGCGTTGCAGTAAACTACTACAAATAACTATGTGAATGCTCTGTACTTAACCCTTTGATGCGCAGTTCCGTGGATTGCCCTCTTGTTATCTCTTTTTGACCAGCTACAGAGAAAACTATTATTTGATGCACCTGTATTATTAGGTAGTGCACCTGCATTATTAGGTACAGAATTGTGGAAGTTGTTTTTTGCAACTGAGTGAATTTCCACCTGTATTGGGGAATATCAGCATCAGTAGCTAACAAACTTCATTGCAGTCAACTATTTACGAAATGTAATACAAATGGATTATTTTTCTACTTAGTTTATTTTGCAATATCAGCAATGAAGAATAATTTACATCGATGACATACATGTAAAGAAATAAGATAGTTCCGACTGACAAATTTCCACCTGAACTAGACGATCAACAACNNGTTCGTACACTTTGGCCTGTCCATATACACATTATCTACATCAGTCTGGATTTTATCCATGTGAATGTTCGGAATGACTGATAACACTGTAGGCATTATTTCTCTATGAATTGCCTTGGAGTGTTTCCATTATTACAATGCATGCAATAGTACTATTTGGTTCAATTGTTTCCATAATTTTCTTCACATCTTTCAACATGTTTATTACCACTTTACAGTAATGAG
>VJOZ01022926.1:6643-24940 GCA_009801055.1 Stichopus horrens | reverse complement strand
TGCTCACCACGTTAACTTTGCCTCTGATTTGTAAATGTTATATATGTTTCAGATCTCATTGTATTGCGGAAATCAAAGCTGAATCATGCACAGTTATGTCACCATGTGTCTCCGTTAAGTGGCTTATGCCCTCTCTCATTGTTCCCCCCTCCCTCATTTTTCTTCCCATTATTTCTCTTCACAGGCACTGATAGAACTAGCCAACGAAGTCATCGCTGCTCGCATGGTGGAGTACTACACATCTATGAGCACCAACCTCCGGGGACGCCCTATTTATGTACAGTATTCAAACTACAAGGAACTGAAAACAAACAGCGCCTGTGCTCAACAGGTAAACACTGCAACGCCGGGTTGAATTTCTCCTTTTCAGAATTGCTCTGTCACTCTTTTATTACCGCCATCCGTTGAAAGTTTTACACTCCCGCTCAAGATTCAAAGTTGGAACAACACACTGCAAAGCAACATTAACCATATTTAAACAGACGGTTCAACTAGAATGGCTTCCAAAATGCTTCATGTATTTGAATTCAGCTTTTATATTGAAACATCTGAAACCACAAGTTCACAGGCATAATGAATGTCTCTGGTAGTCTACATGTTCACAATAAGAGATCAATGAGGAATTGAATGTCTTAATCGAAGAGAGTCAAGGAAATGTATAGAGCTAATAATATTGAAATTACGGGAAGTAAAAGAACAAGCAGACAAACGATTCTGCCATTAGGTGGAAAAGAATTGGAAACACTCTGGTTACTTCAAACTTGTATCACTTCTATGTTTGCTTGTTAAGGGACTATGTACCCAGACATAACAACTCAAAAAGAATCAAATAATCTCTTTACCACAATCTTAGTAAAAGAAGAGAAAAAGAAAAATCATTCACCTTTTAAAGCTACAAAGCAGTCTTAAACAGGCAAAAGGGCCACTATTTTACCCATGGGATAACCTGAGGGATTGGTGAAACCATCAGGTGGGATCCCTGGTAGTTACAGGAAGTAGTTAGCAGATCCAGACTGAAACGTTACAAGAGAGCTACACAGGCTTGATGAGCTCATCAATTGTCACCGCCTGACAATCTGAGGACAATTAACAAAGTATCTCTCCACATAGATAGCTCTCTCCTCACCGGCATAGTCTTAAGGCTGGAAACAGACCTCGTCAGGTTTTACATTCATGGGGGGATGAGCGTATTCTGATCACTTTGGCAAAAATAACAAGACCACATCTATAAAGAACAAAAAAAAAAAGATTAGAATTGAAAATGATTATGGCAAAATAATCTATGAGGAAACCCAAAACAGCTACAATCATTCCATCTAATTTTTTTTCGCCCAGAGGTGAGTCGCTTGTAAATTTCATCGGATGGAAATGCATCTGTAGATCTGCTTAAAACTGGATCAACGTGGCCACAAGGGACCGTGCAGTAATGCAAAACACTAGCAATTTGATGTCCTCGTAAATTTTCTTCACGCTCATTAATGTAAACGTGTGTGCTACCTGTGAGAGTGATTGTAACAGCAGCCAAAAGATCGGAGATGTGTAGATGAGCATTTTTTACTTGCTTCTCTTACAAGAGCTGTCCTCGTTTCTCCCAGTCTCTGTCGGCACTTCGCTTTCTCCGTCCCCATTTTCAGTTCACATCTAGCTGTGGCTCAATAAATCGACTGGTACGGTAGATGGGAAGAAAATGGAAAGAAAATATTCCTGAGAATTCATGCAGAACCTGAACCGTTGCCTGCCTTTTATTTTCCAAAATGCCTTTGTGTTGTTCATAGTTTCTGTATTTGTTCCAAAGGTTGAATTTCCAAAACTGAAACATTTTTGTTTTTCTGGCAAAGATTCTCTAACTTCTTAAAAACTTGTGTGTGTTTATGCCTTACAAGCTTTCAAGAAAAGTATGACATTTGGTTGCCCCCAATTCTATTTCCACAAGTTCAACTAGTGGCCAGTGCCCATCGCTTTGTTACTGACTGTAACGCTAAAGATCTTTTATATGCTGTACGGTAGGTACATTGAGCCTTCATCTTTTCTCCGAAGTTGTTTGAAAAAAATTTGCAAGGTTAGAACAAGAAATCATTTTATGTTAAGCATGTTGTTTGGACTTTTGATTTCTGCCTGACACTACTTGTTTGGTGATGTTTGATTGATGTTTCCAGAGAGCATATCAAATGAACGACTAGTGACTCCAACAAAGAGGGCGTCCTTAGATTTAAGCAAGCCCATCCTGGTTAAAACAGTTTCTCAGCATTTCTAATGGCTCTTAAGCAATATTGGTATAGGCAGTAGTATTTTTTTATCCAGGTATATAAACAAAGTATGGAAGTCGTACTATTGAAGCTATTATACAGTTTTGTACAGTTATTGTGATAAAACAAAAATGCTGTTTTTCTGTGCCATGCCCTCCCTTTAAAAACCTTATCATGCTCATTTTAACGTGATCTATCTCCCTGGTGTAAATACAGTACTGTGCTTCCTCTTTTCATGAAATTTACCTCTTCACTCAGGTCCATGCATTGTTTCTTTCTACCCCACCCCCTAACCCTTCTCTTCTTCTCACTAAGCCAGAAAAATAATATCTGGAGGTACGCAAAATTACATTTGTTTCAAAGAAGTCACACATTAGAAATTTGACTGCCTGTTCACCCACGACGGCATCGTTACCTGTATTGTAAAGTGTAAAGCCATTTGTATGGCACAGTCTCATTTGCAATTTGCTCATTACCTTATTTGGATAAACCCTGTTTACATGTAAATGTTTATGGAAGTGAAATTAGTGTGGAAGCCAAATGAGGCATCTGGCATCAGTCTTGTTACTGTGCCCAATTTTCGCCGGGAATCGGTTTGCATAACGTCCTTAGGTAGATGGCACCCCATATGATGGATGCATGTTTACATTGAGTTTTCCCGAAAGATCATGGATGGAGACGAGAGACAGAGAGAGAGAGAGAGGAAATATTCATGCATGATTCGGTATTCATCCAAAATGATTTAAATGTTATCATTTTACATACGAAGAAAGCCAGAAGGAGGTATTTTGTGCAAATTTGAAAGCAAAATGAGGCATGTGCAAATATGCAGGTTTCATGTGTCTGTAACCTGAATGGAACATCCTTCATTGGCATTTACCTCTGAACTTCAAGAGAGAGGAGATCAAATATAAGTGAAATCAAGACATCAAAGTTGCAAACAGGAAACAGAAAAAGTTCAGAATGGAGAAATAGGTCTTGGTGGGTTTATTTTCCCAATTTTGCCGGATTTGTATTCATCGTAAGCGCCGCAAATAGATTGCTGTCTCATGATGTTTGTTTTGTGATAACCTGTTTCGGGTTATTTACAGAATTTGAATACTGTAAGTGCTGAAAGGACCTTTGTCTTGTGAACAGAGGAATGGAGAGAAAGGTAGAGTCGTGGTGGCCCACGTGTCAAAGATGGTGTTGTTTGTTGGCTGAGATTTAACTCCTGTTGGCCTCTTCTTCATTTCTTCAGGCCAGATGCTGAAACTGACCTTGCTTGCATCTTCTTGCTGTCATGTATAAATGGGTACCCGACTTCTAGTGTAGTGACTTTTTGCTGTTTGTATACATGTGTGCACTTGACTTTGGCCGTTTGTTGAGGATGGATAGCCAAAGTTGGTGCAAATGTGTGGTGACATTCACATGCATGGTCATGTACAATTCTCATTGTAGACATATACTTACCCCTTGCTCACACTATTGCATAGTTGAACTACTGTAGCTAGCTCAACACTCTCCCAAAACTAACCCTGCTCTGCGCCCTCTATGCCCTAGCTCTGCTGCGATAGGCTTGAGCTTTAGCATAGTCTAACTATGTGATAATGTGAGCAAGCTGTAAGTGTAGTCACCCATGAATACCCACATTAGTGAGTTTGTGGGGATTACAGATGTCCAAGATGATCAGGCTTTAGTTCAGGTAAAAAGATGCAAGGTACTATAAAACCCACAGGAATGATATTGTTAGATTAAAGCTGGGATATGAGTTAAAAATTTGTCAGTGAAAATCAAATGCAACGGAATTTGCCTCAGCCACTACAAAAACCATTGTTCAAAGCCCCATGTTTGCACACATGAATGTTCATATTGATTTCCATCGGTCTGTTTGAATTCTGCACTAGTTTAAAGAGGATATTTTCTTGGGAATACATTATTTTTGCTTCTGATCTCATTTGCTCAGGGACGATGATCATGTGGCATGGTGAGCGACCCATTCAGTGCCTTTCTTGGCTGGGCACCTTCCAGAAAAAGAAGGGACAAAAAAAATATAGGTTATTTAAGCTAAATTTGAACTTCACATGTCTGAACTGGTTAAAAATATATAATGGTCTGAAAATGGTGTAGTACGTGTACAAGGTAACATTGCAACACCATTGGTATGCTTTCTGGAATGGAACTGAACCCAGTACAAAACTGCCTGTACACTGATAGGATTATTTCTAAAATGTCAATAAATTACACTCATTTCCAAAGACAGATGTTTAGAAATTCTGTCAGTTCAAAAGCATACTCCCGTAAAGTTGAACTTGACACTCCAGTCTCAAAGATGCCCATCAAATATGTCTTTCGGGAGACAAGTTATCACAGTGAGCAATTTTCTTTTGACTTGAAGGCCATATAGCGTATCACATGTTGCCATAAATATTTAAGCAATCATAGACTCTAACCTGCACTTGTGTTATTTCTCGTTAACCAAAAGCATCAAAGCAAAATTTTTGAACTGCCAATTTCGACCATCCACTGTACGTCGCTTGAAAGAAATGAACTTTTGTTGTTTTCAATACAGTGTGACTCTGATTGTCCATTGTCAAATCTTTGCAAGTGCATATATATTTGTATGATATTTGTCACGCAAGTTTGTCCGTCGATATAGCTTAGTTTAGCTGAAAACGTTATGAAGCCTCTGAACCAATCTTATCTCCTTCTTTTGGCCAGAAGGGAAAGCACACCAGTTAAGTGCTTCCCAGATCAGATAACAGGGTTCTCGCTTTTAACTGTTTTCTATAGGAATCATTTACACACGCAATGGCTTCTGCACAGTGTGCTCATCCGCCTGTGATCTGTAACCAATGACGAGTCCTCTGCACGGTGTGTTTGAGACACTCACCAGTCTAAGCATATTTTCACAAATGGGAAGGAAAATGGCCTCTGCCGAATCTGCTTTCGTTGCCTCATCAAACACCAAATCTATAATTTTTTCTTAAGGAGAAGAATTTAAACAGCGTGGAATAGAGTTTCACGACTAAACGTAGCTGGTAGCCGAGATTAGATTTGTCTGTATGATTGATACAGAGTAAATGGAATGTTGAATAATATCAGTTATTCACATTTCTCCTTGATGCCCTGTCCTCGCTTCTCCATTACACTATCGTGCAATTACTTTTTAAGAAATAGTAGCCAACTTCTTTCATGTGCAACAAGCTCCGGACCATGCATGCCGTAACGTATAAATGATAGCTCAAGAAACTGAAGGCAAAAAAATTATTCAACTGTTTCTTTCAGAGTAAAGTTTCAGTTCAAGAGACCGATCCCATATATTTTGCATTAAAGTAATTCAAGTAGTTTTTGCAAAGCTATTGCACAGTACACCATCTTTAATTGTAGAATAGTTGATCACTTTAGGTCTGGTTTCATAGTACCTGTATTAAAGTCTTTGTGAACCCTCAAATCTGCAGAGTGAACTTTGCTCTTAATACGTGTCAAACTTTTTCCTCATCCCGATTTCTCTGACCTGTGTGTTTGACTCACTTCGATATTTGATCAGTCTGTATCAATCCAAACCCTTTACCTCCGTTTTTCCAATCGCTTTTATTCCCCGCTTTATGTTGCAATCAATTATCGGGTCCGGCTGCCACCTCCTCCGAACCCCTCTCGGCATTATTACGTGCGATGCTAATAAACCACTTCACACTTTCCACTGTTTCTTCTTTTTCTGTCTTTTCACTTCCTATGGCATCATCATAAAGTTGGATTTGATTGTGTCAATTCAAAAGAATCAAACTCAGGAAATAGAGCAACTTGCTGTCGTATTTGTCCTGTCAGATTTTGTAATACAGTAACAAAAAAGGGAGAAAAAAAAACCCATGAAAATGTCTCCTTGGCAGGCTGCATGACCAAAGATTATATCAGCTGGTCTTGTGATGGTAATTGTCAAGGTCATTGCTGTTGATGTTAGTGTGTTCCTTTAAGGCGACTTGCTGTTAATATCGCACCCGGAGAGTTTGTCTCACTTCATCAGGGTGATCATAAACTTCACTGCCAATGTAACTTCTCCCATCCAAAGAAAGAGGTAAAAAAAAAAAAAAAAANNGTGGTTAAACATTGTCTATTTTCAATCTGGGATGGGTGACCAAGCATAGATTTTGATGAGAGAAAAGAATGTAAGTTTATATGTATACCAGTGGGACCTTTACAACACAATCAAACCTTGGTGTGCAATTTGCCAGATGCTTTTCTCCGCATCCGTGTTTACACGCCGGATGCTTCCGGGTTCCACAATCTATTTGAAGTAATGTTGTTTGAGACATCAAATTTCTATGACGATCAAAGGATGTTGAATTTGCTGTCCAACTGGCTGCAACGCACTAGCAGCAGATGTGGACTGGTTGTGTACGTGAACTGCGCCCTGTGCCACTCGGTTTATCGTTAACCCGATGCTCTCAGTGGAGGGCTGGAGCATAAACAGTTCTATTTTTGTACCTCCGTAGAGATTCTTCCCTACAGCAGAGTGACGACGATTTTAGATTGCTAGAAATTTGTAAGAGTTTGCTGCATAACAGTGTAAAAATTATACTCCTCACAAAGATCACAGTGATAAGAGTGCATAATAATACTCTTTGTGCATAATACTCTTTACTAGCATCTGCAGTGCACAACAGAATGTGGATCTTTCAGTGTGGCTGGGGAGAATATTGGGTCAAAAAGTGCACTTCTCACTATGCTTTGTTCTAACTGATGCTCAAAAAAATTGTTTTGTACAAACACAGAGACACTGTGAATGTAATTAAGAATTAATGATGCGGGCTTTTAAGTAGACGTTACCATTCTTTTGTCTTTGTGCATGTGATTTAATGTCTTCATAATTTTCTCACACCATAAATCCTCTATTGTGAGGAGATTTTAGACCACGTTAATGTTGAAGTCAGGATGTCAAACTTTTCCGCAGAACTGATTTAGTAGCAATCACATACGAAGGCAGAAAAGGTGTTTGTCTATGAGAACATCATCGGAAACTTTTGTTGCAAAGTATAAATTCAAATTGTAGACATATACTTACCCCCCAGCTTACACTTGGGCGTTGATTTCGTTGTGCTCGAAAAGCACCCCAAATTAGTTCTAGCACTGCGCCCTTTAAGCCACCCTTCATTTTACTCTTGCCCAAGATTGATGAATGTGTACGGCTCCCCCGTTTGCCGCTTTGCAGAACTCTCAAAGTTGGTATAAACTCTTGATCATTCTTTTGTTTATTCTGCATTAATCATTTTTCAGTCTCACCTCACTCCTCTGAGTACTTTAGGTTGAACTGATGTTTCAGGGCATATAGTGGGCCTGGTGCTAGGACTTTATTCGGGAACTGCGTAGCGCTAAGTCTTGAAAGCAATGCATTATTGTCACTGATCACATCAGTATCGTCGCTCATGAATGCCTACCGCAGTGAGTTGTAGGGAATCTGCCGTTATACATTTCCAACTTGATATTACACCAACATGGCATTTCATTGTCAATGAACAAATGTTGATTCCTGCTGTGATGATCAACGGTGAAATCCCCTTGCTGATGAAAAGTCACGCACTGCTGTGGCTATGTCTTCTGTCAAGCATATTATACAACAATTCCACACTGTTGTGTTTCTATGTGGGCTCCACGGTAGCTTTTTGCCATGCACAATAAGGCTGATCCCAGGATTTTCCCAGCAAATTATGAAATATGGATTTAAAAAGTAGTTTAGGAATACAACTCGAACAAGAGCAATAGGAATGTAAATGTATATTAAAAATTCTTAAATTTTAGAAATTCTGTAGAACATACTTCTGGCAAAACATGCAGACAAAGCAGTAGGTATTATCTGTAACTCCGTTCGTTAGATTGTACAGATGTTTTATTGGCTTAGTGTACAGTATTTCAATGCTGTGAACAAAAGGAATATTTTATTTTTTTTATCAGAGGAGTTTTTAAACTTACATGCATTCATATGATGGAAAGATGTTTTTTTGAGGAAACTAGTGTTGCATTATTTTAATAGTAATGATCAATATTGAGTTTGATGGTTCTTCAGTTTGATCTTGACTGGATTTGAGGTGTGCATGAATTCTCTTGGTATATTCTAACCAGTAGTAAGTCTGTAACAGCTTCTGTAAGTAGTACCTTTTTGGTGTTGTTTTTGGGGAAGCTTCGTGAACTTCAGCTGCCAGTGTCTAATAGGATGCAGATCGTGTAGGAGACGGTTGCTTGTCAGGCAGTTTGCTTCATATACAGACCATTAACGCTTCCCTGTCGTATTTAACGGAAACCTATTGCCTGGCGACTTTCAAGTGGATGTTTGTTTGCCTTCGTTTGCCTCGTTCCGTAATTTTGAGGCATTCGAGCGCCATTGTGATCTTTATTATCAGAAAGTGTTCGCTCAAAGGTATCACTAAATGTCTCCGCGGCCGTATGCACCGTATAAGTCTGCCAGTCATAGTCCCCAGTCCTCCAGTTTTGCAGCCTTCTCTCAACTGTCTACAGTCCAAAAGTCAAAGCTGTTAAATTCTTAATCATTTCGAAAGGAAGAGTATAACCTGGAAACCTTTAATACTGACGTTTTGCATGGCCTGTGCTACTGCTGCTGTCCTTAAGCCTGAAGTATGTTTTCATACAGAGGAGGCTCTGCGGTGAGATTCTTGGCCATACAGTCATCCACCCATCATTACTTGATGATTCTGTGTCTCTCCTTGCCCGTCAAACCTGTCAATTTCAGAACGATAATTGTTTCAGCAGTGCAGTTGTATCTCTAATTTTCCCACAGGGCATTTCTTCTTCTCTGTCAATTTAAGAGAGGCTTCCTCCTCGTTTTAACTCAAGAGTCTAGCTACAATAATTTTAAATCCTCTTTAAAAGAAACTCGATGCGAGTGATTTAAATCCACCCGATCCGTAAAGTGTGGGCCTTAAGTGTCGTGTAGTGCAAGGTTCCACTTGTTTCTATTTTCATGTTCTCGATAATAGCGTTTCTTCGTGATGATGAGTGTTCAGAAGGAAAGAAGGAATGCGGTCTTTCGTATAATGTGGCACAAGGGGGGGAAGGACTGCTAGTGGTGTGGAATCATTAATAGAGAAAATTGCAATACAATCGAACAATCGTTCAAAGGCTAAGCCGGGAGATGCTGATATCCCATCCTAGATGCAGAAGACCAACAGCAAGTACATCTGGAAGAAAGGGAAGTCTCCCACATCCATGCAGTCATGGATGTCTCTGTGCTGTAAGACGATTATGGCGTGGGATGCACAGAATTTAAGGAAAGGTCAGCTGGGATGTCAGAGATAAATTAATTCACAATCTGTGCATTACCGTATTGGTGGGAATGGGGGAAAACAGTTTCAGCTAGAAAAACTTCTGTGAAAAGTAGATGTAAAAGATTAATAATCACATTGAGATTCAAACATTTGTAGTTTTAGACCAGCTGCCATGTGGTAGGTGGTATTAAAATCTCATCCTCTTTTCGTCCATTTGCCTTGAACGTACCAGATGCACTTTCTCCCAGTGAATACTTTGTGCATGTTTGTATCTGCCTAAGCTTTCACTAAGTTCTCCATTTCCGAAGACATTGTGGGTGGTTGTTGAAACCATTAAAGCAACATGTTGATTTTATTTGTGAAGATTTCATACGGTGCAATCATATCCCAATAACTTGTAACAAACATAGTCTAGTTTCACATCCAGTAAATTTACAAAAACTGTCGACATGTTTTAAATTTTGACGGTGGCTTGTTGTGGCTACATGCATATGCTAATCGTGAAAAAGGTTTGTCACAAATTTTCAAAAACCAAATTGAATGGTCAATTACTCACTCATTAATGTTCCTTTGTGTGTGACACATGGGAAACCTCTTAGTATGACCATGTGTCATTAGCATATGAATGAAACTTGATAGGTTTGGAAAATATAGTGAATGTCACGACAGAACTCTATGAACCCTTCCATAAATGCAAATATATGACAAGAAGGATTCCTGCTGTGTCGTGTTGTTGTTCTGCAAAATTGTACATGTACTGTATGTAATCTAGGTGGCTGTCCAAATTTTCTTCTCACCCACGTGATCTCCGAAAAAAAAGGTAAAAAATACATTTTGCCTTGGGGGTGTATTTCTATACTTTGTCAACAGTTTGTTGAGGTACAGTAGGTTGCAATTTCTTCAACAGTGAAACCCAGAAGTGCACCTCACAAATTTAATGCGATAACGATTGCAATGTGATACCGAGGGTCGGTCAGTCTAGCTTGCTTGTCATTTTTGAAACTTCCATGAAGAAGAGCTAAGAAACTTGTTCAACATTTCTGTAATATGAGTGTTGTGAAAATGTGTCAGTGAAAGGTCAATCAACGCTGGACCATTGGTTATAACCGCAGGACCATGCAAGATCTGGGACGTAATGCCAACGATATCTTTGACCCTGATAGTGCTTCATCCTTCAGTTACACACAGAGGTTCAAAGTTGATTGACCTTGTTCATGCATGCAAAAGGAGATTTGATAAAAAAAAAAAAATAAGAAAACGAGAAAATTCGGGTTTGTAAATGACCGATTTTTGTTGTTGTTGTTGTTGTTGAAAATGAACCCCGAGAAACATGTCAGCAATGTTCATGGGCAATAGGCAAAGTACCACTTTTTTCTTCTTTTTTTTGTAAGATAGCGGAATGACAAAGCATGTTCTCATTGGATTCATCCACCGATAATTTTATTGTTAAACCGACCATGTTTCATCTGTAGAATATTGCACAGTCACCTGACTGAAATGGGCCAGTAGGAGTTGAGGATTCTCCCCAAGTATGTATGAACTACTGTTTTAAACTTAGTGAAAATTGCTTGGAACAGGCTTGTTCCTCTCAGTGCACAAGCGTCCATTTGCGTAAATGTCAGTTTTTTTTTCCCCCTTTGTCTTAAGGCATGGTCATTCAGGGTGTGCTGCTAAAGGTACAAACCTTGCAGATACAACAAACAATCCCATTTCTTAAGCAAGCCTTCAGCATTAAAAAGGGTAAAACAGCATTAATTCACTTAGGATTAATTTTCAAAGTGCCAACTATAACTTTTACATACAGCATTTATGTTGTCCATTAGACATCCAAAGTCGAATGGCTTTTGGTGCTCCTCCATTTCCAACCAGACTGAAAAATATAATTAAAATTGCCACAGGCCATAAGTATACCAAATAATAGTTTATTTAATATTGAGTACACAGCAAAGAACCACATGTTTACAGTATATAATCTGTTTCTGCATATCAAATTAACCTTTGTCTTAGTGGAATACATTCTCTGCATCATGTCGCAACCCGCAACGATGAATCCAGTCCAGCAGCAATACGGCACAGTGTCGTTGTGATTTAGACGGACTGCATCTCTCAAAGATACATCTGAATTGATAGTTTGGCAGTCAACATCAGTTTTTGATTCCTCATAATAGACCATTGTTATGGTTTCCATGGAAATACAGAAGAATAAATATTCTCAGTTCGTACAGAGTTTTACAAACTTACATAACAACCAAAAAGATAAAAAGCAAACCATCATATTTCACTATCTTTCATTTTAAAGTCAGCTTTTACCTATTCTTTTTTATGTCCCTCAATTATTCTCTTGTCAAGACTGAAAAGGCGAGCTTGGTGTTATTAATTTTTTTGGTCTGTCTCATAAAAGGCAATTTTTTGCCTCTTTTTGATGCCACACAGTCAGAGACACAGTTACAGTCAATAAGCCGTGATGGGTTTGAAAAGATTGGATACACAAAACATCTTTTCAAAGATGATGAGCATCATTTTCCTTTTCTTCCCTCCCTGCCTTGTTTTTTTTTTCTCTTTATCTTTCCTTTTCTCCTCTTTTTTTTCGAGGGAGGAAGAGATATAGAAAGGGAAACAGCATCGTGTGATTCATGAAATTGATAACAGGAATTGAAAGCTGAGCTCCTTGATTTTTCTTTTGTGTACGTGTGTGTTCTCTCTTGTTAGTATTCCTGGCAGGCTGGAGAAAACGACTCTTCCCAATTGTGTCCAATTTGAATGGCTGCGAATTGATTATGTCATTTGTTCGAACCATAAAAGAACCTTGATAGGTGGACGGTAAAATTTCAATAAAGACCATGTCGGCTGCAGATATTGAAATGTCATCGTGTATCAGTGTGTACATTTGCTCGTACAGTACATACATCGATGTAATGACAGCTATAGTGATAGCGATCGGTAACGGCTTATGCAGTTCCGTTGCGCCAAGGTGTGTGTTTGTGGCTACACTCTGCTGTTGTACAGTATGAGCTGCACTTGCACTGCACGCTGCACTTGCACAAGTATTGTTTGAACTGACTTCTGTGGATACAACATAATATAAATTAGCAGGAGTCACAGTATAGTGGTGATTCCAGTGCCATGTTTGTGTACAGAAAACAGAAGTGACCTTTACATTCTACGCTTCAGTGCACCCTAACATTTTTATTTGTACGGTATACTCTCCTGTTTCGTCGTCCTTTCATTACTTCCCCTGTGAACTATCATACTTAATATTAGTAACATAGACTCTTTTTGGTTACCACAGTGGAGAGAGATTTAGCTTCCACATGTAAAAAGGCTATTTGTTCAGGAGTTATCACTTTACATTCATTCCAAATTTTATTTTTTTACTTTCTTTGTTGCAAGTAATGATGTAATTTTTGCAAGTAATCTCAGTAATTGATGTAATTTATGAGATATCCGCCTTACAGCTGGTACTTGAACTACAATATTGACTGATTCGTTTCTCAATACTTTTTCTTTTGTTGCAACATTATCCATAAGCGAGAAACTTTCAAAATGGATCTTATTCCCAGAACCCCCACCCCCTTTTTTACCNNTTTTGTTTTTCTTTTTTTTTTTGCTATTCCTCTTTCTGAGAGTAATGTCCATGTTTTGTATGTTTCGATAAATCTACTTTGCAGACAGTGCTTGCTAATGGTATTGTTGAAAGACTCACTTTGACCCAGCTTTAAGAAACCACTAAAGCAAAATGTCAGCTGGTTTGGAAGATACTGTGTGTACTATACTGTGTGTTTTGTGCAGCTAGTACTTGTATGTTTGTTTTTTTTTCTGCCTCTTTGTGGCCCTTGCTCCTTGTGCACATGGAAAATTTTTCAGCAGTGACCACCCTTTTCTGCTACAATGTAAAGTTTCATATTGGTGGATACTAAGTACTGTAGATGCCCTTTGGCAGCAACATTGTCTATTATGTAAAAGTTCAACAAAATTCTAGGCATTGCGTCGTACAGTAGCTGCATTCAATTTTGTTTATTGTGCTGGTGTAAAGGCTTTTACATACAGTAATTACAATTTTTTATTATATTCCACCGTAATTTGTTTGGAGGAGACCAAGTGTGAAGTCTGAACTAGTGTATATGCACGTTCTATGTTTTTGATTTCACACGGAGGGCTAGACTCGGTTACCCAATACAAGTCTTACGTACCCTTTGAAGATAAGGCAAACATGTAACAACTCTTCAGGTAGAAAATTTCCAGTGCATAGGTTTTAATAGAAATGGTGCATTAGGGGCAACTGTTTGCTTAAGCATCATCACCCTTGTTTACTTCAAAGTTTGCAATTATATAGTTTGAATGAATGTCATAACAAAATACACCTGCCAATATCTTTAAAGCAAAGTAGACTGTTGGAATGAAATAGAAATTTCACCATACCCCAAGACTCTGCCTTCGTTGAAATGTCAAAATTTCTCTTCAAGTTACTACTTCTGTATGATAGGTTTCTTTATGTACAGCATTTTCAGTTGGAGTGTAAAGTTAGACACAAAGCTCACTTTTTTTGTACCGTCACTGTAGTGCTTCACCCTGTCAGTGTCCTTTTTTCTTCACATTATATCATAGTTTGTTCATCAATTCGAGTTAGCACTGCCTCAGACATTTACAGTTGCTAGGATATTAATGCATTTCAAGTTCGCATGCACTGAAATCGCATTTACCGGCCATAATTTTGCAGATTTGATGTTTCTCACCCTTCACACATTTTCGAAGGAAAACTGTGTGACCTTTTGCAGGCATTTAGTCTTCCTCTTGAAACTTGTAACTCTTTATTGATAAAAATGGGGTGTGCAAATCAACTGGGCACTATGCATGGGACTTCATAAGTAATGTGTGCGATTTCAGTTTACTGATGATGAGCATGATGTAGCATTATGTATTGGTATAATGAGCAAACTGTGTTCTGTTGTTATATGATTAATGTTTATTGGTTCATCACATCGGTGTCACTTGCATCTCAGGAATAAACTTATCAGCTGATGTCCTTGTTAATACAATTTATAAAATATGAATGAAGTCTGGTCATTTGCACATGGCAGGTCTCTTCTGCATTTCGTATGTTACTGTCGTCATGCCACAGAGCTCCACGAATCCTCTCGTAGTGAATTTGATCAAATTTTCTGTGGATGATAATGATCAGAGCATCGTGCAATTAACGAGGAAGTCGTGAAATCTTGTGAGAGAGTTTATATTGTAAAGGCCGTACCACATTTGCATGTGTGTATTTAATCATGTGCTGTATTAACTGCACGTCATTTTACACAGATGCTGTGGTCAAGTCTTACTGTAGAGACTTTCAAAATTCAGAAAAAAGCCCATACCGTAGTTGGATCAGGACATTTTTTTTTTGGTATTTTGCATTTCAACTCAATCATTGAGGTACTGTACTGCATATATACTGTACGTTGTCATGCAACATTTCCTTCCTTGGGTACTGTATCTACTACCTTGTAATGAAACCTCATGTTCATGTTGCTGTGTTCTTCGGTTTCTCTTACTCCTCTTTTCTGTGATTGCATTCTACTATATGGTGTATGCATATGTCGTCTGGTGTGTTCTATACTGTACATGTGATTTTATTTACTTGCTTCTTGCTCTATTTTTCCTCTTTTTGTGACATTTTCATTCCTATTGCACTCCTCTTTGCACATGATGTACGTATGTTTTCTCAACTTTTTGCTCCAAAATTTCAGTGGTCTTCTGAAAGCTCTAAAATCAAACATTTCTTGACTGTATGATTCTCACTGATCTTCTCTATTGCTGTGTTTCTCTTCCATCTTTCTGTCGTCTAACGTCTTTTTTCTGTCTTTCTGCTTTCTCTCTCTTTCTCTAACTTCTGTAGGCTGTTGCTGTACAGGCAGCGTTGCAGGCAGTCAACGCCGTCCTCAACACCTCCAAGCCAGGTAGCAGCGGGGATGCCTCCATGGAGCATGGGTCACCCTCTCACCAGTCTCCTCCTCTGGATCCGAATGCTATATCTGTTAGTCTTATTTACTGTCGTCTCCATTGGTTGATATTTTCTCAAAGTTTCTGATTTCACTTTTTCATGTAAACTTACTTCTCTTTTGTAGACTGACCAGTATTTTCTTGCATGCTAATGGAATAATCTGTTGTTGAGGGCAAGCCTAACCTTAACCAGTCCTTTTATGTGTATACTTGTATTGGAAAAGCATGGGTTTTCCTCGTACAACACAGGTGTGTTGCCTAACACGATAGTTGCAATGACATTTGTAAACCTACCCTCAACCTACAGTAGCAAGAACTTGGGTATTACATTTCTAGGGATTGAACATTTGTTGATCATAATTTGGACTGGAGCGACTGATGGAGTGCGCTTCGTAATTGAACATGATCAAATGAGAGCATTTTTACCGTTTGTAAGGAGGGGATACATGATGTCACTGAAGTATCAGTAACGACTCATCTGAGTGAAGAAAAAAAAAAGTTTGTAGTTCAGTGACTTGCTCATTTTGTTCGAATGTCTTGTGATTATAACTTGCATGATATTCTCCTCTCATCTGACTCATTTTTTGCCCTCCGTTTCCAGTCAACTGCTACAGTAATCAAAATGGAAATTGCTAGAAGGGCCTGTGTATCCCTGGAGATGACAATACATCATCGTTTCTATACCGCATATAGACGACAGATATTTTTACAATGCAATAATAAATCGATGTACATGAAAAACGCCGAACAATAGCGGCTAACGTATACATTTTGATTGTACCTTACTGTGTAGGTGGAATAATGATGGTGGCCCCAGAGGTGAATCACTAATTTGGGAGATTTGGGGATTTTATTATTCCAATATTATTTTAGAAATATGAGGAATGGAAATGTAAAATTGAGGGAAAGTAATAAAGATACATATATTAAACAGAAAATTTCCACACCATCAGTTTGATTATGCACGTTAGTCAATACAATGTGTTGTGAAAGCTAGAGACTTGACATGAATTCTGATAGCGTACTACATATATGGCTGTCTCAGAATGCAGATGTTGAGGAGAAGGTTGCTTAGTAATTTTGATTATTTTATCTTCCATTTGATGGAACTTACTCTTCTAGGCAGCTCTTCAATTTGCAGTTCGCAGTTTACAGCTCTGTAGATTTAAAGGCACTGAATTCAGCATTTCTTCCCCTTTTCCCACACTTCCTCTCAAAAGATCGTAAATTGCAACCCTATGGTAAATAAGATTCATCTCTTTTAGGACTGATAATGTTTACACATGCGCTCAATTTATTTGACTTTCAGTTGCTTTAACTGGGATTAGTTTCTTGTTTAGTAAAACTTTTTTGTATTTTGATGGTCATGAATGTAAAATTGTCATTAGTTATATCTCAGTGCATATTGTTTTTGGAAATGTCTCATCAGAGACGAGATAACTGTCCCAAAACTTTGCTGCCGCCAAAATCTCAAGCAGGAAGGAATTTGTTCCCGAAGTTTATTTGGAGCAGATGTAAATCAGGAAAAGCGTTCCCCGAAGCAAGCCACGGATGGCACTCTGGCACATTTCATTTCTCAGTATTATGACATTTCATCGCAAACAACATGTAAAGAACACAAGAATATTATAAAAACACGGACCCTCTTCTCCCGTTTTGTTCACGTGGATAGATGTGAAGAATTGGCTGTGTTCACCGTTGAGACTTCCTTTCAATATATCTAATTGACATTCCATGTAAACCAGCCAGCAGAATGAGTAATGACAAATATAACCACATGACAGTAACTGCCGTAAATCTGGTGATTGAGGGATGGTAATAAGTTCCTTGTTCATTGTATAGCCTGTTTCAGTTCTCATATATCACAGCTACAAGGTTTGGTTGTGCTTGGAATCATGTCTTGCGATAAGCACCAAAACATTAATTTAACATATGGTGGGAGATTATAGAATCTCTTATTTCTCTCTGTTCCCCTCCCCCCTTCCTTTTGTTTTTGCTATCATTCATCTCTGATATATACCATCATTAGAATCTGATAGATCAACTTCACCATGTTATCACTCGTATCCACAAATGATTTTCCTTATGCAATGTACAGTATGAAACCTGCTTGCTAAAGCTGAGGACATCCAAACAGAGATATATAAGGGGTGAACAGTACGCACTGACACGCTTTTGGAAAGCTGACAATGAGTTCATGAAAAGTTTGCACGTGATAAAAGCCAAATCCAGTTTTCAGGGCACAGTGATATACTTTCCAGTGGTAGCAGTCGGCAGTTACATGAAAGGAAAAGTTTTGCAAATTATGAAGGAACTATGAGCTTCCTGGTTAAGTACTGTATGTGATAGCTTGTGAAGGACCATTTTAACAAGTAGCAACTCCCTCGTGCTCCTGCTTCTACAATAGCTGTGATGGTTTGAAGTTATCTCCTTATTAACTTAGTCACCCATCCGATCTCCCTCCTCTGCCATCTTTCTACAAAAAATGAAAAACAATCATTCAGAATGGAAGCCATGAAAACGGTCATAATGTAGTGATTGAATGTCGTGCATTGAAATTGTGGTACACATCATTTAATTATAACTGTTAATATGTGTGATCATATCACGAGAGGATGGCTGTCAGTGAGAATCAAGTAGATCAACGTTTCACATCATTCACTGCTTTCCAGATGTGTATGGGGAGGGGGAGGATTGCACATCACCCATTCAGCATCCATATGGAAACAGAGGCGGTATCGTGAACGTAGAAAAAAATGGAACAACGAACACTAAGTCCCTCAAGTGTGTGCTTTCGAAAGATTGTTTAA
>VJOZ01022891.1:2931-15764 GCA_009801055.1 Stichopus horrens | reverse complement strand
TTAAAAGGACATTCTTCATGTAATGATTGTCATGATAACGTTAGTAAGATGCGCGAAGTTTGGCAGGTTTACATCGTATCGTTAACTCAAGTAAATGTTGGTTAAAATAACAGATTTCGAGGTACAATCCATGGCATATTGGATGGACGTACTAGTAAAATTGAATTTTGGACATGCGAAAACAAGATATGGGATTTGTATGGATTTCGTATGCACAACAGCTAGAAATTCCAAGGTTTTTACGTTAGATGCGCGAAGTTTTATACATCCATGCTACAATATCTCCTCCCTGTACACTACGTATAGCGATGAGCTTATAGAGCAGGAAATATTGTGCGTATTTAGATGGAATTAGTAGCCAACATGCAACCCTGCGTAACAAGGGAAATGTTGTAAGATATGCGGCCTGCAAATGCGTTGCTAAGTTTCTCAGCAAAAAACTTTTTTTGCATGTCCACTAGTTCGTTACGCTTATTTAGGGTAGCTGAGTCAAAACTTACAATCATCTTAATTTTTGGTGTAAGCGTTTTGTGTTTTTACATGTTTGAGACACATTTAGTTGCAGCTGTGAGGGCAAACGAAAGTATCCTCGTCTATATTTTGACAGAGAAAATGACTAACATTAACGATATCGTAAATTTTTATTGCTCAAGTCATTAACACACGACCTTCTTTCACATAAATTTTATTGTCCATATACTAACAGATATAAATGGACATCGTAGTCAACCAAAGCGTACAGATGAACCCAGTTTAGTATGAAATGTAATTTCTCATGAAATAATTTCTAGACCAAGTTCATTGCCACTGGTTACTTTTTACATTAAATGTTTCTGGATACGAAAATCTTCCCGATCGGAGTATGAATACTCACAAAAGAAAAAGTATTACCTCCCTTCACAAAGCCTTTCTTCACAGCCTTGTCTATTTTTGTCAAATATCAGAAATTCTTCCACTAATTTCTATATGATATATTTCTACGCTTCCGTGCATACGTGCTTGCGCTCCTCATTATCAGCTACACTAGCCTACATGTAAACGCCCTTGGTACACTTAAATCGCTATAGCGTGATTCCAATCAGGCACTTTTCTTCGAGGCTGCTGTCATTTTTAAAGACAGTAACGATTTTAATGTATTGTGAAGAAGAAAAAAAAGGAAAGAAAGAGAGAAAAGGAAGAAAAATGACTACTGTACTTTGTTGCCATGGCAATCGACACGAAATTGGTTCTGACAGCAGTAAACTATATATAACGAGTATTAGTAGAGTATTCTTGCTTTCATTATTACTTCTTTTTTTTTCATTTCTTTGTCACTTTCTCCATGATGAATGGTAGATTTCTTACACAGCTATCAGTTTTGAAGAGCAATCAAACTGATTGGCATTAAAAACTAAATGTTTGTACACTTACCGGTGTACAGATACAAGTTCAACGTCAAAATGAAAGAAAAAAAAGGGAAGAAAAACGTGCCGAAAAATCTTGATCGTTTATGAATGGATGAGATTGTCTGATATATGATACAACATCCCCTCATTGCTTGTTATAGCATATTCCGTATACGTCCCGATGTAAGGAAAACCGAAAATTGACTTTTCCTTTCGTTTCTCAGAGTAAATACCCCTCATATAAAAGGTTAATTCCCTCCGAACTAACCAAAGGTACTAACAGATATTAACACTTACATTGATGATGACACTAAACAACTGAAATGTATCTATAGTTTGCTAAGATTTGCTTTTGCTGCGTTGAGCTGTATTATAATGTTTAATCTCTCTTCAGTTTCTTTCCCTAACTCGTTGATGTACGCTTTTGTAGAATTTTGAAAACCAGCGTATAACAACATCATATTACCGACGATTGTGTTTGTAATCTTCTTGTGGAGGCTATATAGCCATCTTTCGTTTACTTTGTGAACGCAGTGTTAACTTCCCAGAAGCACCAGAATTTAATTTAGTTGTAATTTACTTGGCCACTTAGCTCGAGCTCTCGTTAGTCTGAAGTGTGACAAAAATAAGTCTAATAATGTAGAACAAAGCAAAACACGCTCAAGGCCGCCCTCAAGTAGGATATTTTTCGGAAGTACCTATGGTAATTAACGAAAACGTTGGACAACAGAAAGAAAAACGTTAAGGGTCAGAATCAGCAACATACGCGCATGGGCAATATAACAGAAACAAAAACTTGTTTCATAACAGATTTTTTTTTGGTAACATATATTAAGTATATATATAATATTATATGTATCATATTTCGAAAGTCACTATCCTTTGTTAGTCATCCGATGTAGAATCTTGGCCCAAATCTCCCACATACATCTTCCTTTGGAAAAGTTGTCAAATTAACCACCTCTGCGACAGTTTTGCGATATTTTCTTTTATTTTTTGTCATTAAATAATCATAGCTTAATTTACAGATAATTAGAAATTTCAGTATCGGAGGTATGTACGTATATAATATCTGTACATCTGTACCAGTATATTATTCGTATACTTCCCTGACGTATAGCCCACAGAACTTTGTAAGTATGCAAGAAGGCGGTTTTTTTTTCTTAAGATGCGTCGGCAATAAATCCTCGGTGACAATCGCTTCTAACGCCATCAAGCAAACAGGATGCGTGCTTGGTCAATGGCGCGTGACATAATTTCAGTGGCAGATGCAAATAAGACAGGGTTTAATATTCATTGTTTTCTGCTTCTCGCGATGCATCCATGAGGTTGTAAAGGAAAAGGCACGGACATGTTTTATAAGCCAATATACGTATCACTGAACGTGAAATTGATCAGAACGCTCTTCTGAGCAGACTACTATTTTAAATGTTTCCAAAATGTTGAAAACGACTTTTCGACTTAACTTTTACGCTTGCAAAGTCTGTCGATCAATTACCGCTTCAAGTGTAGGCTTGTCGTCTGGAATAGTAAATGAATTGGAAAAGTCGGCTGGAAATAAACATTAGAAAGGACGTGGAAAGCAAAAAGAAAACAAAAGAGAAAAGACAATCAAAAATTAAAAGTTGCGATAACACATACATTTGTGCAATCGTTGGTTAACAGTCCATAAATATTTCAAATGTATCAATGGATTTAAAATTCAAAACAAATCAAATTGTGGTGAAATATTCCGTCTTATCAAAAAACATTCCTTCGGTCTTCCTTGGGGTTCTTTCCTTGAGGAGCATTTGTGACGCCATCGTAAATTTATCTGCAATGAAATACTACTCGCCATGTTGCGTGCAAAAGGTTGCATTTAAAGAAAAACACACATTTATACACACATCGGACAATTGTGAACATTGTTTTCATCTCACTTGTTACAAGGTCTAAACATTTTCCGAGCTGTTACCGCTGTCGCCGAAGTAAATACACGTATTAAAAAATCTCAAGGAGAAATAATGGGTTGTTTTCGATAATGAAAGTGGTTTCAAAAGTTTTTAGGTAAAAGTAGAGGAGAAATCCCGTTTTTGTTCATAGTAGGAAATTCTCTGTTACTGCAAAAAGCCCCTTTTTCTCAGCTTCTCCTTGTGATTGTTTGAACAGCAGCATGAATAGGAAATTTAGGTTTAACATTTTCACGAAGATGCATGCTGCCGCCATTTTTCTCGTGATTTGCATATATCTTCACCTGACACCATCAGAAATTCAAGATAGCTACAGTTACCTGAATAAAAAAAAAAGTGTCATTCCAACATTTCTTTCCTTTTTATTATTCTTGCAAACTAGAACTATTCGAGTGTAGTATGCGAATTTAAATCAAAGCATTGCCCTTCATAGTTCAATAATATAGGGCAGTACAGAACAAGGCGATGTAATGCTTTAAATGTATAGCTAGGCAGTGGCGTTCGCTTGCGTGCAGCTCCGCTGCAGTGAAGAGTACTATACACTGAACTATACACTGAACTCTTTGCATTTTAATTTATAATGACCTCACAGGATCCATAGTGCATTTTCACAAAATGCCGAAAGTCAATATGGAGATGAATAAAAGTAACAGCGGTGAGGTAAAGCATTTCTTTTTTAAGATGACCATATAGTAGCGATAAAGCTCACTGAAAACAGCTCAATGCTCTAACAGGGTTTGCTTTACTCTCGCTTGATACAAATACCTCCCACTTTCAAAAATCCTGATATTCTTCATGTTAGCCATCATTCCTCTATACCTTGTATTTAGAATTGACATGTTTAACAAAGTTGAACATGTGTCCTCTGTCTGATGATAGTTAGTTTATCTGTCAACATTTCTCTCTGAATCCTTCATTTAAACCATCTAGTAAATGACGCGTGGCCGTTGGCGGGTGTCAAACAGACCGATTGCGCGCAATGGATGGTGATCGTGGTAATCAAATGTTGCCAATCCTCATCTACTGTGGACTAACATGCGAAATGATAGCCCGCCCTGATGTTCATTTACGATGTCCTCATAGACGTCTACATTGCAAGACGGCCATTTTAAAAGTTCCACGTACTTTTCAAGAGATACCCAGCGGAAATATATTTTCATTACTTCCTTGACTTCTCTCTATGTAAAAGAAGTTGAAAGTGACATTTCATCCTCATCTCATTTGCTCTTCTTCCTCCTCACGTTAAAGTACCATCTCGTTTTGTCATTACTTATCAAGAATCCTACAAATAACGTATTGTCTCCCTGTATGCATACTTTTCCTGTAACTATGACGTATAGGAGCGGTATTAAGGTTTGCCACAGAAACAGTTCGAGAGATAAGACTGCACCTACCGGTATATGTAACCAGCACAGGAGAGGCAATAGACATGTACACTTACATTACAAACTTACACCGTATAACTTCGAGTTATGTCAGTAGACTTTTAAAGAAACAGACTAACGCATGTCATGGTTTGTTTTCAACTATACCAGATCCAAATCCTTGAAAATTTCCTTGCAGTGTAACAAAAGTCTTGAGGAGATATGGCCTTTGTTCGTTTCGTCGATAACTATTATCAAAGAAGGAAAAAAATCCTTTGAAATAGTACAGTCGTGTTGGGATGGGAGCTTTTTTTTTTGAACACCGGTAAAGGGACGCCTGTTGGTTTGAACCAAAACCATAGCCAAGCGTATTGACATATATATTGAGCATACAAAAATATTCATATCATGCAGGCTTAGAATTTGTGACACTTTTTTGTCTGTTTTCTTTTTTCTTTTTCCTTGGGCTCATAACAATTCCTGTTTATACAGTTCGCAATGGGGTCACTTTGAATTTTGGAGACATGTCAGTGTATCACTAAACTGGAACGATAGTTGATTATCTCCAATTGATGATTCTGCTTTGGGTTTTGCTTTGCCCCGTACCTCGATTGAAAAACAGTGTTGCATGAAAGTTAAGAACAAACTGTCAAAAAGTAACGATATGACATAAAATTAGGAGGGGTGTGTGTAACAGCTATTGCTAACCTCCGCATAATGTATGTCCTTTCACTTTTTTTCACTTTTTTTTTGGGCATATGTATATATACACCAAAAGACATTATATAGAGAAATGCATTTGCGGTAACGATAATGTTACTGTCTGGTGTACTTCCTTTCACTGATTTGTCCTTCAAATCAATTTCGATGTCCCAACGACTTTGAGTAGATAAAAACTTACTTCAAGCTGTTTTACGATCAATAAACTCTACTGTACTGTTCCATTTCGTCAACAGACAGCAATTTCTGCCTTTCTAACGCCCGTGTTCTGGATTATCCAATCGTGTACAGCAGTGATGGCTTTTGTAAGATGTCTGGTTTTAGGAGAGCTGACGTCATACACAGGAGCAGCACGTTCAACTTCATGTTCGGAGAACTCACAGATAAAGACACAATCAGGAGAGTCGAAGAAGCCTTGGACAAACAGACTTCGGAGCAGTTTGAGATCCTCATATACAAGAAAAACAGTGAGTCCGACATGTAATATATACAAGCTATAAATGCCAGCAAATGCCCTTTACTCAGCTGATCATTTTAGGTCTTGACTAAATTCTTTATGACCGTTATATGTGTCTCTACGAACGGTGAGGTAATCCTTAAAAACAAAAGTACATGGAAATATTTTCTTCCTGAAAGTTCGTAGTAGGGACACATACACAATGTTCTGCAATTTTACGCTCTATCTTCGCTGATAGGTTATCTCCTTTCCCAAATTTCGAGTCCACTTTCTCAGAATCAACAAAGAGAGGGTAAAATAAAGTAATAGAGGGGAAAGGTAGCAAGGATGTAAAGAGGAAAAGAGCATATAGCTCTTTGGGGATATTTTCGTCATGAGGGCGTGACTGAACTGATGTAAAACAGTCATCTGAGAAAATAATCAGAGGGGCACCTCTAATAATTTTGAACTATTAACACAAAAGTAGACTATGCTCTTTTCTCTGCTTTTGGGGATGGGTAATGAAGGAGGTTATTTTCTTATCCGTGAGAAATGAAACCCCTTCGTGTTCGTTGTTTGTCGTTGATAGCTGTGTGCGTATTGTGATGTATGTTTGNNTGTTTGTCGTTGATAGCTGTGTGCGTATTGTGATGTATTCGTATTCGACTCTGTGCAAATTTTTCTCACCGTCATTCGACGGAGACTCTCGAGAAAGAAGTACACCTTACGTCGGTTATTAACCTGATAAGTTACTGAACATTGTGCAGTGGCCTCTTTGAGGGGGCTTTATTTGAACACAAATTTCAGATAAATTTGACTGACTTCCTCGGGCATCTTATGAGACACAGACTTTATTAATCTTCCCACGAAAAAAAAGAAGTTATTTAAGATGCCGCAACTTTCTTTTGTCATGTTATAAATCATGTGTCTTATTTTTAAAATGAACTCCAACAGTTAAAGGCTTTCCACTCACTTGGCAAACAGTAGCCGCTAACCACATGGGCTAAAAGTGCAGAAAATGAGGTCATTAAAAAGGGCGGGTTAGAGGGCGTGAGAGGGTGGGGGTCATGGTGTAGTTTGGTGAAGGTTCCATGCTATAAAGATCCTAATAATTTTGTCGTTTAAAGCTAACTTTTTTACTTGAAAACTGTTATGTTGAAGTTTCCCGTAGGTTGTCCCGTATACCCAAATTGCAAAAAAAAAAAAAAAAAAAAAAAAAAAAAAAAAAATCGGTGCATCATAAAGGCAGTACCGTACTTTTCATTACTCTCATGAATTCATAGCAACTATCATTGGGACAGATGTAGCTACAACAGATGGTCTGTGACTTTGTAGTCCTAATGTTATTAACAATAAATTTATGAAGGCACTCATTTACTCTTTCATTTTCCTAAGGCGAATTTGAAATCACAAAAGCTGTAATAGTCTTGAACTATGACTTTATCTGGATGTCTCATACGGTCTTCATCATAGTTTGTTTTTATTTTTTATAAGTTAAAATGACCTGAACCCATCTTGGAAATTCTTACTTTTAATACTCAATTTAGAGGAAGGCTTTTTTTCCCCTTGCTAGATGTCGTAAACATATAAAATAGCATTCGTAGCTGTACACACAATCGACTTCGGAGGGGTTCCATGTTTGGTCCTGCACGATTTACACGTATTGTAAGCTTTCATCTAAAACCAACACAAACTAAAACAGGTAAGTGCAACACCGATGAAGACCACTTCCGCGAAACAACAATTATATAACAATTGAACACGCAGCAATAAGCCATCCACAAATAGACAACATACCACATCCAAAGACAATGAAATCAATCAAAGCCTGTTGTCATGACGGAATACCTGAGATACAGCAGCCATTTTTAGAATTTTAAAAGAAAAGTGTTTGGGATTTGAATATGCAATCCGAGAATAAATTTAGAGAACTGAAATAAAATTTCGAAGGTTTTGCGCCCACGATCACTATGTTGCAAATATGAACCCTTCCAAACAGACGTATCGAATCGTCTTTTTTTTTTCGGAAAACTAACATGGCCTCCCCGTATAATTAGAATGGGATCGGTCTTTCTCCCAATTCTCACGTCCAATCTACTTCTCTGTTTCACCCCTCACTTCATCGGGATAACAACCATAATGGGATACCCACCCTCCGTAACGGAATTTCTTAATTATTGATAAAGTTCAAATGAAACTAGTAACAACGATAGATATAGGAAGACTTATGACGAAACGGGGAGAAAGTGAATGAAGGAACGGAAAAAATCTTACGGTAACCTACATAAACGACGCAAACATAACGAGTTTAAATGCTGTGTATAGTGGAATGTGGAGTTGCTTAAAGAATTATTTGTGACATACTGTGACACTCCCCACGGTCGTGAAAGGAGGCGGTTCAGGTGATAGTGATGAGATTTTGATAATTTAGTAGAGGTGAAAAGAAATGAAAAAAAAAACGATGAGTTATGTTCACACAGAGATGTTTAACGTGGAAGTGTGCCTTGTTTATTTCACTGATAGATGTACTCAGACATGAGTTACTGGTAAACAAACCTGTGATGATAATGATAATGTTGATGATGACAGTGTTGACGACTATGATGGTGGTGACGATGACGATATTAAGATGATAGTGATGTTGATGATATCGACGACGATGATGGTGGTGACGATGACGATATTGAGATAATGATGTTGACGATGCTGACGACTATGATAGTGACGATGATAATATTGAGAAGACGATGACGACGATAACGACGATGACGACGAATTGACAATGATGATGATGATAGTGATGTTGATGACGATGTCGAAGACTATGATGATGGTGACGACGAAAGTTATTATGATGCTGATGACTAAGATAATTGAGATGATGAGGGGGGGGGCTTTGATGGACACGTAGATAAAAAAAAATGAAACACATCGGGGAGTAACCAAAATATATCACTCGTAAACCTTTAGATAACAGAAAATACAGAAAATCAGACGCTACACAGTAGTATATGTGGTAAATATATGCATGTATTACATAGCGAAAATTTCGCATAATGGCCTATTGCTTTTGCTCGTTTTTCGTGAAGGTTGTACACCGTACTATCTCTGCTAAATATCGACCCTTTTAGATTATACTGAACACGGTGCTCTGATCATTCCTGGTCTATATCAGCAATTAATACAAATGTGTAATAATTCATTCAAACAAAGAAATTAAGTAGTTTTAAAGGTATGAATAAAGTATGCACGTTGATTCAAAATAAACGTAGAAATAGTTTCAATTAAATTTACTTCGATTTTCAAGTTAAAATGCTATTAGTAAATCTGATTCTGGCCTAGAGACTTCAGGTTTATAATATTCGTGAGGTATGTCATACATGACATGTGATGTACTTTCTTCTGTTTGAATCGATATGCAAGCAACCCATCCCCGCCCTCTTATATATGACCTGTACTCTTCCCACGGTTTCTGGCAATGATACCTGTAAAAAGATCGTACACGCGCACAGAATGCTGTCCTACGGCCTTTTTGCTAGTCAACCGTGGACTAAATGTTATTGTGATGCACAGGTCACGTGCCAAATATCGGAACGCTCACCAAAATATCGCTAGTGTGATTTCTCTCTCATTCCATCTTACGTTATGGTTTAGCAGGCAACATCCCTTGATTCAATTTTAGTATGCCAAAGGGTATATAACGTAGGTGAATCGAGACGAAAATGTCAGTTAAAAATAGTTACATCGATAAACCCCGCCGTCACACCATATCGCCCTGTAGTAAAGACATCACCCAGTATATGGCACGACGCACCGGAGAAGAGCTTTGACAATATGTCCCTCAGCAGGCTAGGGAGCAAGTCTGCAATATATGCCTCTATATAACATAGAAATAAAATAAACCAAGAATGCTTACGTGATGTATACAGTCGGTCGAACGTATTACTTGAGGGAGCTTTGATGGTCACGTGGTGGTTAGGTCTTCGTACCTGCTGTGCAGCTGCATTCGACTTTGAAAATTGGGTTTGCAATTGTGACTTTTCTTATTTCTGTTATAAATTCTTTAAAAACATCACCAGTGAAACTACTGTCTACCTCCCTAGATTTTTGACAATATTGACACAGCGCGCAGTATTAAAATTTACGTTTATCTGTTACTCGCCGTCGGTCTCTTCCTTACAAACAGTCGAAAGTGTCGTTCTCCTTATACTTAAATTTTCTAGTCTTAACATGAATAGTCTATAGTTTCGTTGTATGTACATGAAACCGTGATAACATGAGATTATATACCTGAATGTAAATGCATATGTTCACGTGAATGCGATCTATGTTTTCTTGGTAATGAAAGAAGTTTCAATCTGGTAACCTGTGATTGACAGTACATATTAACCATGAATATATCATTTACATATCAAAGCATAAAATACCATACAGGCGACAGTCAATAAAGCTCACTTTGAAGTGCAAGAACAGATCATGCATGGGTGCAGCTTATAATTGTGTAATAATTAAGTTCGCCCTCGTACCCCAACCTGCACGACTCGGTTTCTCTCGGTTCTCCCATGTTTTTAACATATACTGCTGGTCAAGCTACTCCAGTGATATAAATTTCCTATTGGGCAACTAGTATGAAAATGCTATGAGAAATGCTCACGAAAATGTGAGAAATATGGGGAATTCCCACCAAAACCGCACTGACAAAGAATACCTCCTGTATGGGTGAATTCAAGTAATGTCATTGAGGCTTACAGCTCCCTGCTTGAAACAACTTTCGGTTGCATAGCGGTGCGCCTAATAATCTGTGTTGCATGAGGAGAATAAATTAATTTCGAATCCGTTTCCTATGACAAAAGTGATTGAAACATATTTTCATTGACCTCTTACAGTGACATAGAACTTTGCCCATTTGTGCCTTAACATCTTCTAGTCTGTCTATCTGTCTGACTATCTAGTAATAATTAATACAATTACAATGTGTCTAAGTTCTTGTGTATGTGTAATATAGTAGACATTTATGTTGTGTTGTGTGTTGTACGAATGGCATGCATTATTCATATTTCAATTATCAGATATAGCTATTGATAGCCTATTAATACATGTTGTAGTCACGCTTTCGCGTCAAGCTGATCATGTTATGAGTAATGTCTTAACAGGGCTGCAATCCGTGTCTGTCCCTAGCAACAGTCACGCGATATGGATGTGATTGAAGGAACCACGTGTTGAAGTAGACAATGTAAAACACTCATTCATTAAATATAGGCTATTTTATTTCAGAGGCAACTTTTCGCTTTACTGATTAAGTTTTCATAATTGATATGGTCCCATAATGTGATAGGTATGTTGTGAATTCAACTACCGGTACATCATATTGGACGTTTCAAATTATGTGAAGAACTGCATACTTATTTTCACACAAATTCTTGGAGAGATTCATCCTTATCCCCTTCATATCGTTGAGTAATGAAACGTCGGGAGCGTGCATCAATCATAGGTTAACCAACACTGCACCGTGTATTAACAGCAGGATAATGCACGAACGGGGGGCACCAGGGCACAAGCATACATGAATGAATATTTTTTCTGTAAATTCATTTAAAGTTTATTTTAAGTGCCCTTCAATGCAAATACCGTTTTTTTTCTTTTAAATAATGTAAAGAAAAAGAGGAAGAAAGTATAATGTGATGACTAAATCTATGTATAGCCTGTAAATGTTTTTACCAAAAACTTCCTCTTTGGGTTTTCCATACCTGGTAACTTACCAATATATTGAGAAGAACCTAAATGGTTGCATTCACAGATAAAAAAAAATCACTCACAGTATAGGGGTGCTCTCAAAATGAAGCAATGCAAGATTGTGTAACTTCTCATGATATAATGTAAGCACCTCTTATGGAAAGACTGCTTGGCGTTTAACAAACTAATTCATAGCCACTATTAAATTAACGTTTATTAATAGGAACTTAAGAGTATAGGAAAGTATGACAATAAGGCACATGAAGGTGAAAACTTATCACACACCAAATGTATAAAGAGGCTACACCCCTTTTCCCACACCTCACATACCCAAACGAAAATGGTCAGTTTCAAATGTAGTCTGGAGGTGTGCACCTGCGTTCTTTACCTTTCAAAAAGTACTCACTCTTCATCCTCACCTAGCCAACCTGAAGTTTCAGCACGGTAGATAAGACTCATTCCAAGTGCCATACACTGCTCGTGCTTTGTTGTAACTCTACTGTTTTCTCTCTGTCGGTGTACGTGCACTTTTAATTCGAAAGAGATTATTCCCTCGGAGGTGTTTCGTTCCACGTTCAGGAGCAGCAGCTACTTCTTCCAAAGATATCCCTTTTTTCGGCATCTCAAGTTTCTAACCCTCCATTATCAAGTGGGGATTATCGTTTTTCAAAGTTTTGATGTGGCTCGCTGCTGGAACTATACGACGGCTCATCTTTTACCGGGCGTGCTTGTAAATAAGAAAATCAACTTTGAACATACTTGTCTGACTAGGAAAAGGTCAACATCACTTGAGATACACTTACACACCCACACGAACACACACACACACATACATATACATATGTGTACATATATATATATATGCTCTTTAAATATTTTCTCTTCAAGGTCAACATTACCATGTGTATCCTTACATATTTACTTTGCTCCTCAAGGTTAACTTTTCCATGTACATCCTTTGAGACCTTCGAGCTGGATGTCATCGGCCCATTAGTTTAAGCCCTTTTCACAAGGACACATGAAATCCTGTAAATTTGATAAACGCATGTGAGGCCTGAAAGAAAGCAAGTTAAAACTAGCGAAGACAAAAAAAAAAGCGTTGAAGACCTTTGTGCCTTTAAAATTAAAGGAAAAACGCGCTTAAGTACCTGCAAATGAAGAAATATTTTTATCAGTTACGATTTTCATCGTAATGACACTTCTCTTAATTCTTTGCGATCAGCTTTTTTTTTCATTGTTGGGTGGG
>VJOZ01022883.1:0-17887 GCA_009801055.1 Stichopus horrens | reverse complement strand
GCCATCAGGCATAGATACACTTTCTGTACTAACATACTAGTGTTTTGTTTCTTCAAGTCCGAAAAGAAACTAGTGTAACTAAAAACATTTGTTTTTCGAGTTGCTCTTTCAAGTTTGAGAGGATTAATACATCAGTCAGTAAACATATTGCATATGGTATAATTAAGATTACATTAATCTTATTGCTAAATGGAATATGTGGGTATAGCATAAGTTTATTTCACTCCACGGTCTTCATCTGTCTGGTCTTGGTAACAGATACACCAAATGGAGTAATTTGCCAGTCTAATAAAAGTGTGAAAACACCATTCACATGCAGAGGGCAATCACAGTGAAACTAATCGTCTGCCTACAACACAAGTTACAAACAATCAACATTCACATATCGCATTTAAAAACTTGTTTTGATGACAAACCAAATTAAAGTTGCACATGTTTATTTCAATGGCTTTACCACAAATTTTGTAGTATCAATTATGAATACATGTTTGCAAACGTAAGTCTACTGCTTGACTTGTTTTGATGATTGAGTTTCACATATTCTGTCGACCTTTTTTTTTTTTCCTCCCCTGAACTGCACAGCGTTGGTTAGTGTAGGAGACTGTTTGTGCAAAACGACAGGTCTGGAAAAGCCCTTCAAGATTGCTTCCCATTCACACTTTTCTTGTACGGTACAGTGCTTTCTTTACGCGTGCCTTGTATCAACAGATGATTTCTGAAGGTATAAGTCTCAGGATTTTATAGGAAATGCCAACAGGAAATGTCGGAGGGAAAGATGCATTGAAACAGCCTTGTGGTGTGGTTTTACTAAAGTGTTGTATTACGTCGGTGTTGCAATTAATCACTTTCACCTCTGAGTAGTGTATACCTGGAACACCATTTATTGCATGAATATTATTGGTCCTGTGTTTCCCTCCAGTGTTGAACTTAAAAAGGAAAAAAAAAGCTTCACATTTCAGACAGAGCATATATGTGCCATGTCAAAAGATTACTTTGACCTAGTAATCTATGTAACATTGTTGGATGTGTGAAATAGATTTGAATCTCCATTTTGTTTGTGAGTTTGAACATTAACATGTTTGTCTTTCATCTTTAAAACTCTTTGGTACTCTTTGCTTGCTTTTGTCATTGTTTCGGGAGGAGTTGTGGGGAAGGGGTGACTGGGTATGAAAGGGGACATATGGATAGTTGGTTGGATGGACGGATGGATGGAAGGGGGGCGATGAAAGATAGATTCATGGTCACAGAAATGAAAGGGGAGGGTAATTGAAAGGAGACAAGGAGAAAGGAGAGTACTTAGTCCTTTTAAATTTGACATGGATGTGTAGCAAGTGCAAAGGAAAATGAGGTGAAATAGATGGAGCAAAACGGGAGCTCGAGGATAGGGGGAGGGTAAAAAAGCGGATGGAGTAAGAGTGGATGGAATGAATTGAAGGATTGAAAAGAGGAAAACATTTGAAAGAAGTGAGATGGTGACAGCAGGAGCTGGAGGTGATAAAAGAGGTAACTGAATAAAAAGATTGGAAGGGATGGGTTGATTAGGGATGTTTGAGGAGGCATTGGGAGGGGTAGAAATTGTGATTAGTGAAAGAGGAAGGGATATCAGTGTTTGCTGCATAGCCATGCATTGTTTGGATTCTGTCTGATGTAAATTTGCCTTTTTAACTGTGATACTGTACTAAATTATAATCAGTACAGGCACCAGCTGGAATATCCATAACCACCCTACATGAAAACTATTTTAAGTCCCTCAGCTCTTAATCTGAATGAGAATTGGACGACATCCAAACACAAAATTTCTGACCCTTGATATTTATATAAACCCAGGTAGGAGGAGTAATCAAGAATAACTTTGTCAAGATAACGAGAGTGTTCCTTTAAGGAAATATTTTTTTTTGTTTTGTATTGTTTAATTGCTACGATGATTGCCCTTTATAGTCATGGAGGAAATGCCAACGGGAATATCATTTCTGTAGTCAGCAGTGATACACATTCGATAACAGAGAAAAGGGCATTCGTGGCAATCTACGGTGATGGGAATAACATTACTTTTGGCAATCCATGAAGATGGGGTGGCACAAGTTGTTCTCAAGTTAACATCACAGCGAATAAAACAGAACACATTAACTGCCCGTCAGTCCGTATGACAGCAAAGGGAGACACTTGCGCTGTTCTCCCAGGAAAGACAGAAATGCTATCAATCTTTGACGGTGTCATATGTAACATGAAGTCATTAGAAGTTAAAACTATTTGAATATTTTAAAACCTTTTTTTTTTTTTTAGAGATTTACAATTTTAGTGTTGACTTGTTAGCTATAGTTGATGCTTGAATCACTGAAAATGTTGGTTGTGGGCTGAGGTCATTGTGCGTGATAGAAAATTTGGATCGAAACTTAATACTTATGGTTTGGATTGAAACTTATTACTTATGGTTTTTTGTTTTTTCTTCTCCCTTTCCTCATGTCATCCTGCAGGGACAGTGCACCCGTGAAAATTGCAGATATTTACATCCACCTCCTCATCTGAAGACACAGCTTGAAATTAAAGGCCAGAACAACATCGCTGCTCGCAGAATGCTTCAAAATGCGCATCTGCAGAACCAAATTCTTGCCCAAGGCAACCCCATCCCAGTGCAGCCCACACTACTATCAACAGTACCTACATCACTTCCGTCTGGGGTATGTACCGAAAACCCGCCCACCCCTTCGCCGTCACTGCACGCCCGGGCCGGAACGTGAGGTGCACGGAGGGGGAGGAGCGGTTCGTGTTCAAGCGGTGTGAAGTGTGAGAGTTTGTGGATTTGTGTATTGGAGAGAGCCAGTAAGTCTCCTTGATATGATATCATCAACTTGCTCTAGGCCTTAGAGGAAGCTCCAGTTATTGACTTAATCTCTACGTGGTGATGGTTATCTGTATGTTTGTCTTTGTATGTGCACTTGTTGTCACTTGTGTGCAATGTAGGGTTACTATTAGATCAGAGTCAGATTTTTCGAAACTGTTGTTAAATATACACTGCCTTTGTTTATCGCCATAGCAACCGTAACTTCAGAATGGCAAGTAGAACTGATCAGATGGAGATGTCATATTTTTTTTTTTTTTGTGAACCCCTTCGGCTACGGCCCCTCTCAGTCATGCAAAGTCTGCAACAGTCGCACATCGTGACACGCGTCGCCGTCCAGTGTGCCAGCAAAGTATACTGTTTCCTTTGTCACAGAGGTATAGAGTTATTCAGACGCTCTAGCAGTGCAGCATCCCTCCCACGCATACCATCCAGCTCTTCCTACGATGGTGTCCGTCCCAAGCACCGCTGAAGCTTTGTCCTAATCACCTGACTACAGACAGACAGATTTAAATTTCTGGACTATTCCTGCAGTCTCATCCTGAATGGCTCTAAAAGATGTTCTTGAAATTTCCTTGAATACAACAATAACAATCGCATGATTATCCTTTTCGCTTAGCCTTATGCAGCTGTTGGCTTTGAACAAACAATATAGAATAACATTCCCCTTTCATTTAGTTGAGGGGATCTTGCAGGTATTTGCCGAGAAAATATGTTTTTTTTTTCTTTCGGTCTCTTTCTGTCTTCTCATAGACATGGTTATGTTGTCCCGTAAACTGTAGTGTGTACCAGTAATGAGCAGAGGTAGAAAGAAATCCTCGGGCCATTTTTTAATTGAGTTAGCGACATAGGCTTTTTGTTAGTGATTGGTGATGTCACACAAAAACTATCCTTTCGATTTGTCTCACATGCACAACTGTGTTTAACAGTTGGCATGGACAGTGGATTAGTATCTCTCATAATGTACATGGGTGGTGCACAATATTGCCATGTAGCAGACGGCTAGATATCAGGTGCTGCAGTGTCAAGCTAGGCTAAAAAATGGAGGGTCCAGAGGAGCACCCAATAGGGGCATTGTCAATATTGCTAACCGTGATTGGTATCATGTGACTAACATATTTGTATACCTGCTAGTGTTTGCGCAAGGTCACAGAGGGACTTACATGGCCAATGACACCCTTATAGTAACTTTGGAACAAAATCGTCCACCCCGCATCTCCACCACGGCCCTCAAAGAGCCTGCATGGAAATGTCCCATATGTGCTGTCGAGCGATTAGACATGGGTTGTGGAATGGGAGTTTCTTTACCCTGCGCACACATAGGGACAGTGAAGCGGAATGTTGTGAAAGGGCAGGAGGACGATTTTCTATCAGAGAAACGGGAACTGAATTGCTGTCCTCTTGGAATGCAGTGGAGGAGGATGTTAATTCTGGTTTGAGCTCTGTAATTTGAGTGGGATGATGTGATCGTTGTCAACTTTGATGTGAATCAAGGGAAGGAGGGGGGTAGGCAGATGTTTGTGAGGTGATAGTTACTAGGGCAGATGTCACGTTATTAAAGGGACCGGTCTGTTGAGTGAGTGACAGAGTGGGTATTGATTTGTATGACTGCTCCATCCTGAAGGCTACAGCGCATCTTTGAAGAGCTAGTTGATGAAATTTTTTTTTCTTTCTCTTTCATGTTTTTTTTTAATTACAACGCCTTGATTAATCCATTCAGTATCCATTCGCATATTTACTACTTTTTGGATGATAAAAGAAGGCAACTTTTACACTGTCTCAAAATGGAGGCAAAACTCATCTTTTATTCCCCTTCCTCTTTTTTTCAAAAAGAAAGAAAAAAAGTATGCTTCCAGCATCATACACCTTCTGCAGTTTTCCAAAGTAAAAACTTGGCATCAACTTTCCTTTATATAGTGCTGTGAAAGATGAGTCATTTCAGCTTATCCAATTCATCCATTTAGATGTATAGTCTGTCTTTTTCTATTCCAACCAACACCCCCCTTATTAGCATTAGTCAATTTCCTGCTTCTTTTGAATTTTTACATCCTTCCAAAAGCCTCCAAAAGAGAATTTGTTTCAATGGATAGAGTAAAACAGAGAATCGGGGAAAACCAGAATAACCTGAAATCACTTTGGTTAATGGAGTCCTCACAAGATTCCCGTCTCTGGGTTTTTCTTCTCATTAAAATCTCTTTCTATTATCTCTTAAATTTTCCATCTCCTGTTGCAACCCGTTTTAACATCTTATGCTCCTCTTTCTTCTTCTTCATCAAATTTCTTTCATAATCTGCTATCCCACAGTTTCATAAACTCTGACAAAATACAAAAAAAATAAAAAGAAACAAGGTAAAAATGAAAACATCATGTACACGATTACCAACTAAAACAAGAAGTAAAGTGGGTGGGTGGGGACAGGACCATAGTATGCAGCAGTTTAGGATGTGTATGGACCTTTGCCTGAGTTCCAAAATGTCAAAATGTGCACCAGGTCTCTTTGTGGAAAATCCCTGTGGTCTAAGAGAGGTGTAAACATGCTTCACTCGAAATGATTTACGGTTGACATTTCTGTATGTGTGTGTGTGGTGTTCACAGTTGTCCTGTTCTTTAAAGTTTTTGTCCTTGTACAGAGTCGTGCCGTTTGTAACAAAAATTAACATAACAAAGTGCCTGGGTTGTGCATTTTGCATACTATATCTTTTTTTGTTGTTGTAATGAGCTTGTATTTTTGAAGAATAAAAAAAAGTTGAGCTTTGTTTTCTTGTTTGCCCAGTTGCATGGAAATTTGATGTTAGTGACATTGCTTTATGTGGCAGTAAGCCTTCATTGCATTGATGGTGGTTTGCTGAAATCTTTGCTGAGTCACTTTAATGTTACTTTCAAGGACGAGCTTCTCCATGTATATCAAAACAAAAAAAAACAACGTATTCAGAGTGTTTTAAGGGTGCTATATTTTTTTTTCATTGTGATTTAAGTAAATTTAGAAAAAAAGAAAGAAAGGAAAAACTTGCCCTTGACTGGAGGTTAATGATGCGTCATTTCTCCATTTAAAGTTGCATGGCAGTGAGGATAATTTTCAAGTTTCAAACAAATGATACATTTATCTGAGCCACACAGTAGCCTCTGTATAGATCAGAGGATTATTTTCACTGCCAAAAGGTTTCGGCAAATGGAAGTCTCAAGAATGTGCTTTGAAACAGAAAGAGCTTTTCTGATGCCTCTGGACTAAATCGAATTAGATGTAGGCAATCGGAATCATATCGCCGTACAGTAGTAATACCGTTCATCCGCACCACATTCCCCACCTCTTAGTAGGTTTGACATGAGGGGAACTACATAGCCAGAGTAAGGCGAGGTTTCATCCATATCAATCTCTGGAGTGGCAGTGCAATTATTTTGTCCTGGTTTTGCACATTTGATGGTAGAGTAAATCACACAGCAAAGTTCTCCCTAGATATGATAATCAGTCTTGCAGAATCAGACATCTCCCGGTTGTTATGGTAACGTGAAAGGATGCTGGGACAGAAATCCATTGCAGATGTTGTTGATTAAGTATCACACACGTCTTATTTTGGGGGGCGGGGTTGTGCCATTAATTCCACAGTTATTGTAAATATTTTGCTGGACAAAGAGCTTTCTACTTTAAAGTGGGGCCACTTCAAAGTCGCCACAAGTTTGCACCACACACATTTGATCACTGGTTACTTTGAATATTCATATCGTAGTCACTATATTGATTTATTGATTATTTGGAACCTTGCCATCTGAAGTGAATTCTCATATTTCTATGTAGAAAGGGGATTGGTTTAAACTGTATTTTGTACAGTGTATGATGGGGTAGGCTAGCCGATGATTATTGCCCTTGAAAAGGTTCTTTGGAGTTAGTGTTTCCTGTCATGAACTGGTCCATGGTTTATTCCTCTATTGTTTTAGTCACCATGGTTACAGACTGAATTCTCAGTGGCACTTACAGTTCCTCCTTTCATTTTGTGACAGTTGTCGTACCACAGCTGATATGAAAATACATTTGGGTGGGATTGTAAAGCACAAATTGCATACAGATAATTATTCTTAAAATTTGCTGTTATCAATTCCTTATTCAAAATTTTGGGAAATTAAATTGTGGCAGTTAATTATTATTTCTCTATGCTGTTTTATATCTTCAAAGGCAAGTGATTTGCCATCAGGTACCCCCCATAGGTAGCACATGTATACACTGTGAATACTTCTCATTCTTTGAAAACTGAGCTGGCATTGCTTTTACATTAATTTGTCTGCGTTGGAATATGTGGTCCTCGTTAAAAGGTCCAAATTCTGCACCTTCAAAATAACATTTGATGCCGGTATCTGCAACATTTCTCACAAAAAAAAAAACTCCACGTAAAAATTTTGTTGAAAAGCACTTTCAAAGCTTGCATCTGGCAGGTTAGAAGTCAGTGGTATTGCAGCATTGCAACATGACAATGTCTCTACATTCCTTCATTTTCTACTTCACTCTCTTCTTTATTCTTTTATTTATTATGATAATTTTTTTTTGCTCCAAATTCAACCTTTTCACATGATATATCACATCTATATGAAGTCCACATCGACTCCACCGGACACACTCCTCAGCCACAGGAGCGATAGTTAACGACCAATTTTTACAAAACTAACCATCTCCTTTCTTCCTGTCAAGTTATCATCATCATCATCATTCATCCCTCCATCCCTTTTACTTCTCTACATCCTCCCACGTACTCATCATCAATTGCTAAAAAACAGAAAAAAAATAAAATAAAAAACAAAACAAATGTGCTGATGCCGAGACTTGACCTATTGTCTTTGCTTTGTACAGACGTCACCCGTAGCAGCAGCTACGAGTCAGGCCAATGCTGAGGCCAATGCCGCCTACTATCACGGTCACCAATATGTGATACCCGTCGCCGTTACCATGGTGAGGCTAATTTGAATACTTTTTCAGCAGGACATCAGGACCTCGGTTCTCTCCTCTAGCTTAATACTGCCCTCCCAACTGGCGGATTGTATAAAACGATGTTCGTCGGTTGGACTGTCCCCCCAGAAAACCGCAAGTACCTCCTTCAAAAAAAAAAAGAAGAAATGTAGAGAAGTCAGACAATATTTTTATCTATATATACCAGAGGAGAAATGAAAAAGGGCATATAGTTATGAAACATGATCATTTTTTACATTTTTTCCGTAAGAAAATATTTCTCTGATTTTCTTTTCCCTTTATTGGCTCATTTGAATAGTTTTAAAAAAGTTTGCAAATTTATAAAATATTGAAGAAATTTTTTTTTTCCTTTGAAGTTTTGTGCTTCAAGTTTCAGTAATGTTAGATTTGCCAGAATGTTTTGCCAGCTGTTTAAAAGTAAAGATTCTGTATATTACAGAATTATCTTTTGAGGGTGCATCTGTTTATTCTGCTTGTATAGATTGCTTGCATTATGTATCTATATACATGGCAAAAAAAAAACAAAAAAAAAAAAAAAAAAAAACGAAAGTCGCAAATTTACGGTATGTGGTGCTTTTGTGTTGAATTTCCCTACCGCTCACTTTTTTGCATGCTCGTAGCTTTTTATGATGCAGTCGGTCCTGGTCTATATTCAGCTTTAATTTATCTTGGAGGTATCTTTGCTCGTCAGAAACATTTACCCTTCAAGAATGGCAGATGTTATTGTTGTTGATATGTGGTTGGACTCTGGTTCACCCGAAGCACACTGTCACATGCACGTTCCCCCAACTGCAGGTATGTGTGTATGTCTGTCTGTCTTTGTGTTTGTTTATCACACAATCTTTGGTCTGCATCCTGTTTAATGCAAATAAAAAAGAAGAAGAAGTGGGACCAAAGCTGGATCAAACAGAACCTTCTCATTTTGAAAGATCTGTCAAAATTTTAACCATTGTACCAAATCATCACTTGGTTTCGCTAATTGCAAAGGCATCACCATCCACGGATGATACACTGCAGAGACGCTGTTTGTTAAATGACCCGTTTAAAGGTGTCGTGTCGATTATTCTGTTGTGCAGGTGAGATTAATGCAAGCCGAACCTCTCTGAGAACTGCTTAGATATCCATTTTGGATACGAAATTATTACGTTGTTCACTCAATGGCATGTGTAATCTGCAAACAGAGCCCACATCATATCAACAACAATTTGGAATTATGCCACAGTTTCTGATACAAAAAGAAAAATGTCACAGAAAAGGAAAATTGTAAACATTTAGGCAAGACAAGCCCACAGTTATGTAGATATACACTATTATGTTTTCATTTGTTAACTACCTATTTCTTTTAAGCTGTCAGGGGATTTGCATACACTCTTCGTTTTCATAGATTATGGACTTTTTTTTAATACTCCTATGGCTTTAGTCATTCTTCTAATTGATTGAATTCAGCACTGAAGAGAGTTTCAAAGAATTACCATTATAATACCATTTTATGTATTAAATAGGGTCCTGGCATACTTTTGGTATTGTGTTGTAACTGGTAAATTGTATGCATTTAGCATCACAGGCATTTCTTTTCAACAAAAAATTGGGGTTACATCACTTGCGCAATTCTCTCCTCCTCGATAAGTGGTTGTCCATTCAAAATGTACGTGCATCATTGAATTTTGCCCGGTGAAATGGGTCCACTGTACTGTGATTTGCCTAAAGCTGTAATTAAAAAACAACCCTTTGATTGTAGTGAGAGACTTGTGCAACGAGCAGTATGCCCCTCACAAACATTTGATCTGTTTCACTGCTAGAGAGTATTAAGTGATGGTCAAAGTTATTGCATCAATTAAGTTAAGAATTTTGTGAATGGGGTGAATAAAAAGTTAATCTGCTTTTAATAATTAATTTTGCATCGTGTCTGTAGCATTCTGTCATTAGCCCTTGCTGTTTCTCTTTTGCAAACGTTGGTCAACTAACCCACCTGCCATGCATAGTGTTAAATCTGGTGTGAAGTGCGCATTGGCTAGTCTGCGGTTTTACGCGGAATGTACTAACTCGTCAGATGACGATCGGTGGATAGATCGTCTCGCGACGGTCCGTCGCCCTCTCATTCTGATTCTACTCTGATATGAATTACGCCCTCACATCACTTTGTTGTCTTCCATTTTTCACAGGCTCCCACTGTGACACACAGTACCCTTAATCAACACATGTACCCTGGGTCTTATCTGTCACAAGCCATGCAAACTGCCTTGCCAACGGTAGCAACTTCCAATGCATTGCCCGGTTCAGCTAACTCCACCGCACATCCCGGTTTCTCCGATATTCCCCTGCAGACACCAATTATACCCAACGCCATCGGGGCCCCTTCCTTTCAGCTTTTACAACCAAAAGCAAAGAATGACCGATTAGAGGTAGGTAACTCATCGTGGTACCTTTTAATTTAGTAGCCAGTTCTTATATTTTCTTACAAGCTGGTGTGAAGAAGGAACAAACCCAACCTCCTAAAATATGTCAGATTTGCTGTTTTGCACATCATTTTATTAAAACAAACAACATTTCACGCAGAGACTTGTGTGATTCTCTCTTTCTTTTTTTTTCCTCCAAAAGTTGGCGTGTTTTGCTTTTTCTTGCTTGTTTATAGTAAATAAAATAGTACAGTATGATGCATTGTTGTGTACCAATAGAAATGTGCGAAGATGTTTTGAATGTCTGATATTAAACAAGATTTTGTTTCCTAATTAGGGAAGTTGCCGTAGAAACTTTCCGATGTCGTAAATGAACATGCCATTTTCGATGGGCCGGTATCCCGCCATCTTTCAGTTCACCGACAGAAAACTTTTAAATTCATTCGTATTGTCATTCCAGTTATATGTGTTGTTATAATGTTTCATCTCTTCATTCACAGTGTGTCACTTTTCTTTGTTGTTAACTTTGGTTCAGACCTCTTAAGAGACCATAGATACTAATAATTAGAACAAAATATATTGGAATGAAATAAATTAGGATGAAATATCTGTCAAGGTAACATGCTGTAATATCTCCTTCATGATTGACAAGCCTGTGAGACCATCAAATCCAAAATGCATTTTGAGTTTCATCTAATTGATGTCAGTGTGGCCCCGTACGTCAGCCATTACTTTTCGCAACCCCCTCCTTCCCCATTTATGAACAAGGGTAGGAAGCCGTAAGTCATTCATTCTCGCTGTAATTATGTCCTCTTCGGAGGAACCAGACGTTGCAGATTTATTTTTATCGCTCGTTTGTGGGTTAATTGCTTGTAGTCCGGTAAGACCAATTGGCAAGGTTAGATCAGGGCAAGTGTGTAGCAGAGTTTGAAATTAAAACTAGACTAGAGCTATCATGTATTATACCTGTTCTGATCGGCATGAACCTTTCCCAGAGATATTCGACTCGACTGCGAGCATGCTGGGAGCGAACCTTCTGACCGATGATGTTGCCTTATGTCTCCCGTGTTTCTTTTCTGTCACAGACTCAAGCCGCTTGTGGTAGACACTATCATTCAGGTATCTTTGTGTCTGTTTGTCTGTGGCCTCAGACATGATGTCAGTTTGCCTGTCAGTCAGTTACAGGCTTTCTGACGGATTGATAAGTTTTTTGTCAAGACCATGTGACGGTCATAGTCAGACTCATTTGTGGTCTGCACCCAGACTCGATCAGATGACAAGTACCGTGAGCAAGTAATAGACCTCATCTGGCACTCTGTTGTCGCCTGTGATTCACATACTTAGTTCAGTGCCTGTGCCGTAGAGGGGTAACCATGTTCAGACTCAGAGGAGCTGCTCCGTATTCCAGTCGATTTTCAGACTCGATGTTTCAGTCTGATTGATTTCACGTTCAAACTCTCAATGGCTATTTCAAAGTAGTTCTGACAGCACTTCAGAAGACTTTTAGTAATGTACATTGATCACAATGCTGCATAGAATGGAATAATCCAGCAGGCTGCCCCTTTGATGTGTTTCAGGGTTCTGAGAATTTAGCAGATCCAACCCCTAAATTCCTTAGGTTCACAGCTACTTGCACCCATTTCAAATTTCTCAGGAGTAATATTCTACATTGGCAAAAAAAAAAAAGGAAAAAACAAAAAAAAAACATGGGAACTTGGGAAGGAGGAACTGGGAGAGAGGTTACAAAATTTAAGGTCAGTATTAAACACTCAACTTTTGTCAGCTTCGGAATTTTCTTAAAGAAGATGGAAGAACAAACCGTAGTTCGTTCAACGAACTAAGGTTGACAGACAGACATTTTCAGGTTGTCTCCGATTAACATTTCTCCCGACATCCTTGAGGTTCTGGAAATGTTTCTAGTCTGAGTAATTCCAGTGATGTGAAATCAGTTGCCTGGATTAATGACTTATAATTGGGCGATATTTGTTTTGGATCTCTTGTGAGAGGTTTTTTGTCTTTTTACGTCATGTGGATGATTTATGCCGTAGGCCTGTGGTTTTCTGTCTTGGAAATGACTAATTGGGAACCTTTGTGATATAAGAGCCCATGCAAACCTGAGATATGTCTTAGGTCTAATAAACCTCTTCTTAAAGTTATCATCCATCCTCGAATAATTACTCATAGGTATCCTTCTTTTTACAGTAATTTGTAAAAAAAAATTTAGTTTTCAATTAAGTCAGCTTTGATTGTATGTTTGATTTTGTCTCTTGTGGTTGGTCACATGCATGCACAAAATAGACTCTGACAAAAGGCAAACCCTCCAGTACAGGAGTGCACACACAGCACCACCAATTTTGTGTTTTCTCTCAGGGAGTCAAACCCCCTCCCGTCCACTGTCAGTCCCGCCGAGCAACTCTGCAAGGAGAAAAATTCCATTTAGAAACAATGAGAGGCAACACTGTGTTTCTTGGGTTTTGTGTTCTTCAACCTTGATTGCGTTTTCAAAGAGAAGGTTACTGGAAACCCAACACACGAAAATTGATGTGAAAAAACTTCACTGTTAGTTTGATGTTGGAATATGTTATTGTTTGTCTCAAAGAATTGTCTTACAGCAAAGAAGGTAATAATAATCATAGCATAGGTAATAACATTGATGATAAACAGAATTTCACGCAGTCGGCGGCCAAGATGAAAACGTGCGTGATTTATGTTTCTACGGGTAGATGAGAGAAGCAAGATGGGCTGTGTAGGAGTATTGAGAAGGATGGTGAGAGTACAGGAGAGGGATGGAAGAGAGGTATGGAGGGGTGCAGCGGAGAGGGCAGAGAGACTGCTCTGAATAGAAACACAGCATCTCAATGCACAGTATCTCAATAAGCAAAAATTTTGATGTGTCATATTTGATGTGTTGGTTGGTCATTGTTAGCAGATGATCCCTGTCGTCCTTCACGGAGGTCAAAGGCCATTTTGAGCTCACCTTATCGATAAAGTATGAAAACCTCACCACTTGAGATATCTCAGGAAGTGAATGGCACTTCAACTTCATATTGCTCATGTAGGTAGTCCATTATGGAAGTAGATATTGTGTATCATTTTTCAAGCAGATCAAAGGTCATTTGAGGTCAGTGGAGGTTAAAGCATGAAAACCTATTAAGGAAGATATCTCAGCAACTGAACATTGCTGGAACTTCAAAATGTCGTCATTGGTACTTCTTGATAGGTAGATTATCTCTGTCATTTTTTATGGAGGTCAAAGATCAAGTAAGGTCTACAGAGGGCATAATTTGAAAACCTTGTAATAAACATGGTATTTTAGCGATGGAAAGTTGTTGATGCGTAGGTTGTCCATTGTAAGTGTGAATGTTACTGGATCTTGAAACTGTTAACATTGGTAGCTCTTGATGAGCAGATGATCTCTGTCAGTTTTTTGTGAAGGTCATGTGAGGTCAGTAGCGATCATAACTTGTGAGCTTGTAGACATGTTATCTCTCAGAGAGTCTGAAGGTCAACATTGGCATATATATAGTCCTTGGTTTTCCACGAATATTGGCAAGAAATCGCAAAGTCATTCGACTTCTGGTTAGTTTTAGAAAGTGAACAGATCTCTGCAGTCAGTATTCAAGTTGTCTGCTGTTTGCTAGATAGAAATATTATATGGTTTATATTGACTTGAATTTACCCTTGTGAAATTGTTTACATGCCAACTGTTAGATACATTCACACATTTTAAGTGGTGGTACATCTGATCTAACTCATTCCTGCATCATGTCAGAAGTTTGGTGGAAAGACGAGAATAATCAGTCACTCTCAAGACGGCTGGCAGCCTCTCGCAGATGTCAGACACCGAACAACTCAAAGTATCGTGGCTGGTACTGAGTCCTCACATTCTGCTGCTTGTACAACTCAAACAGACATGAAAAGAAACAAGAATATGATAATCACCCCAGCACCCTTGATGAAGGTTTGTCTGTTTGTCCCATATCCCTTTCCGAACAAATTGTCTGTAAATTTACTAATGCTCTTAGGAAAGAGCTGCTGCTGCGAAAGACGACGGAGATGTTGAGGGCAAAGCCAGACGTTCCACTCATGAATCTCCTGTAAAGGGCTTGCTTGTCTGTGTCTGCAAAATTTGCCACTCAACCCCCAAAATTCTCTCTCGCATTGTCGTCGCGTCTGGGGATCTCGAAGCTCGAGAAAAATTTCCGTTCAATTTGGCGAGCGCTGTCACAGAAAAGAGAAGAAAGAAAAGAGGGATGCGGTGAAATCGAGGACAGAATGGGGCTCCTCTCTCGGCGAACGCTCGAGTGCATTACACGTGACATTTCACAGCGTGGGACGAGATGGGGAGAGCTTAGAGCCTGAAAGGGAAGGAAACAGGAACCTCAAATCAGAACATCACCTTAAGCCAGTCAAATAGTAGGTTGATTTCTAAAAATGGGTCGAAAATAGGCATCTTATCCTCTTTCTTCATCTCGGTTGCCTTCTTTGATAATCACAGAGTGTAAGGCAAATGGTTTTGTTGGTGGGGGAAGAAACTGAGGAAGAACGATGTTCAAACTTTCTTGATCTTAGAAGATCTTCGAGACATCTTTATTCTTGTTTTTGATATACCAGCTGGGTGTAGCCTGTGTTGAATGTTTGTTCTATGTCATAGAGAGGACTAATTCAGGTGTATCTGATGTAGCTCCGCACTCTCTCTTGCACTCCGTTCTTCTCCATTCTTCCTTTTTTCTTTCTGGCCAAGTTGAAGTTCTGAATATTTTGAAAGATAGTAGCAGGAGGGAGGAAGGATTGCAGGAACCACCTGAAATCAAGAGTGATGAATATTACACCTGCCTCTAGTTGCTGACTAGATTGGACCGGTCCAGTGGTCTTGACCCGCTCCACGCCTTTCTCTGTCCCACAGTACGATAAAGGAATGCCTGTAGCTCTTTCCTAGAAATCAGTTGGATTTAGGGCATGCAACCTGTTTGAATATTTGTCTTAACCCTTAAGAAGATATTGTGGGGAAAATTTTATGTGGTTTTGACCATGTTTTCAAGTGACCAATTCATTTGGTCACCTGTAGTAAGGGTGCAGCGGGAAGATGGGAGTCAAATTTTTAATTTGATATAGTTTGTACATGTCTTTTTAAATGTGGTGAAAAAGAACGTTTGGTGAATTACATTGTCTCAGCTTGATTGATAGATAAACTTTTTACGGAACATAGAATGAACGACACACACATCGAATGGAGTCGTTGCCTAGCTTGATAGCGACGTTTAGATTCCAATCACGCGGATGAAGTTTCATCACATACGCCAGAATATGAAACACGAAAGTTTAAAAATTAGGAGCAAGAGATTTGGAAATGCTTTTCTTTGATACATTTGTTTATATTCAGTATTGTAAATGTGGGAGGGAAATGGGGGGAGGAGGAATAGAAGTTGGAAATGATTTCAAAGTCTTGTCCAATCAGGATATTTATGGGATATTTTGATGGAATTGACCTCAAGAATTCAAATCATGACGGAAATCATCAATTTTAAACCTACTCCACCTACCATTGAGAGAATCTTCAACTGTTTTGATTGTTCTAGTCTTTCCCTATTCCACTGAGTTCCATTTTTACTCAGTGTGGTTTGTGTGTGCATTTTATATACATGAATTGAGGACAGGAATAGGTTAATTTATGAGAAGAAACGTTAAGAAATGTTTAAGTGTGAGAAAGAACAGTGATCAAAGTGGGACCTTGTTCATCGTGTAGCAACTTAAAAAATATAGTTGTGACATTATACTGGAGAAAGGAACTTCATCAGCCATTTAGGTCAGGCTATCCATTTCTGACGGACTGATGTGGCTCGAAAGACAAATTTCTGTCCCAATCATTAATATGTAGGAACTAGCGCGGTTTGGGAATTTTGTTCATCTGGCTATTTTCAGCCCAAAGTATTCATCTGAATGAAGTAAGCAGAAAGCATAAATGGCTGAGAGTGGCAGTGCTGGTGGTCACTGATTTATGTATTCTACTTCAATCTTTACTCCAGTAAAACCTACCTGGTTCTCCATGTTCCTGAAACCGCTTGATTGAACATTACCGTGATCCTAGCTGCATAAAGACATTTCCTGGTTGTGGTTTTTAACCGCCATCTCGGCAATGGAACAACAAATGACATCTTTGGTCAAAGATGAAAAAACCATTGCAAAGTAATGTCCCAGTAGAGACATGCTCCTAAATAGTTTAATACCCTTATGATGGTTTCATAAGAGTCAGTATTGGATGGACGCACCCTCTGTTTCTGGAAATTTGACCATGATAACCGCTTTTCTAGGTCAAGAAGACTTACCACAGTCAAGCCCCCACCAATAGTCTTTCTGCACATACATGACCACCAGAGCCATGTGCAAACTAGTTCTACACCATAAACACGCTTGTGCAGTTAGCACAGTAATTTCTGTGCATGGTGTTTAAAAAGTGTGGCACTTTCCAATCTCGGTAAATTGTTGCGAGTGTGTTCGCTAGCACTGTAGTGCTCTGAAAGGATGCCCTCACTCTTGGCCATAGAGGCAATATGCAGATGGCAGGTGACTGTTACCGTCCGCAGGCAGACTTTCCGATTTGTTTTGTGACTTGAGATGAGATTGAGATGAGGTGTTTTTCTCCTGTTGGTCTATTCCTTGCATCTCTCTGGCTCAAAGTCATTCAGTCATGGACGATTTCGCATCTTGTGTAAAAATTCAGGCCCCCTTGGTCGTATCTGCAGGTGGCACAGGTTTTACGACCACTTTCTTTTTCATTGGAAGAAGTCACGGTGTATACCAGGTTGGTGTTGATCTGGTCAGAGACAGTGGCGGGCCGAATTTCTCTGCATTCTTGATACACATGCAGCCCTGACAGTTATATAGGTGGGGGAATAAAAGAGAACTTACAAGGACATTTTGCTTTTATAGCCTTTTAGCTTCAGTTTGATACTCTTCTTTAATAATGAAAGTAGAAAATGTTATTGCCGTGATTTGATGAATACCTTATGATGGTCAGAAATGTTTGAACTCTGATGACACCATTTGTCTTTATTCAGTATCATAAGTCACCTAGTAACCCAGTGGCGGGGGTTTCACCGTATCACAGAATCAGTACGACTCCGACAGCCAAGCAGGTAACCACACCAGTGCACACTTGAACAAAAAAAAAAAGAATGTTCTTTGCTTTTTGCCATTAGATTAACACTACAAATCCCTTGATTCACCACTTAGTGTTACATATATATATATCTGTATATTTAATTCACACATGGAACTGGGCTGCTGCAGTTCTTTGGGAGGGTACGGTGGCAGCAGACTCGTCCGTGAGGACCAACCGCTCGCCCATGTTAGTCTCTTGCTACAAATACATTAACCTTGGTGGCTTGCGTCTCTCTGGTGAATTTCATGAAAGTGACAAAAGTTATGTTACAGACCATTTGCTTTTTTTCAGCTTTTTNNTTTTTTTTTTTTTGTTATTGTTGTTACTTTTGGTAAATAAGTTTTAGTTGGCATAGCCCTCATTATTCATCTTCATCAATTTCCGATAGTGTCCCCATCCTCTGGGCTTTGGTTAACAGTGCTGACGACTGTTAATGCTCAATGTAAATTAACACACACACAGAAATGACATGCATATATCGAGATACAGTATGTGATATATATCTATGAATACATCTATGTATATATATATATATA
>VJOZ01022865.1:0-26464 GCA_009801055.1 Stichopus horrens | reverse complement strand
AACGAATTCTGAGGCACTCGTTTCATTAGAGATTATCAGACGGCACCTTGCCTTCAACAGATTGATTGATTTAATGAATAACGATACAAAACAAGTGCATACCCTTTTGCCTTTTGCACAAAGGCGTGATTTTAGTTAGAAACTGCTTAGACCATTTATATAGCACACAGTAGTCATGTATGTAATTAAATCTTCCAAGTTTATCTTTGAAGTATAATACCTAAAGTCCTAAACCCTATTTATGAATCACCCCCCACCATCTCTGCAGAAGGCATGAAGTACCACAAGTAACACTCAAATGATTAAAAGGCATGTCAAAGTGATACTTTGAGGCCAGTTTGAAGCTACAATACCCCATGAGACCAAGCCTTGGTTTAGTGTTACTTTTCCATGTCGGCAGGCCTTTAGCCTTCAAAGAAAATCATGTGGTACAGTTTCTTTCAAGTTCTCAGTTTTCATTGCCATCTGCAGTAGATTGCTTAATATCTTTTTCACAATCCTAGTCCTCTTGGGGTGAAAACAAGTGCTTTATGGCCAAACGGCACTTCTTTATTTCTATGAATTGTTGGGCTTAGGTTTAGTGTTAGGCCTAGCCTTTGAACAAAATTATGCGATACTATTTCTGTCTCTCAGATTCGTGGTTTCTATTACTACTGGTGGTAGTTTTCTTCATTTTCTTTGCAATCCTTGTCCTCCTGGGCATTTACAGCCAAATGGTACCTTACTATTCTGACCGATATTACACAGGCGTACGTTGTGTTAAGGTTAAGTACTACAGGGTAAAGCCTCACCTTCAAGCACAGCCACAAGACGCAATTCCTATCTTTGAAATTGTTTATTATTTTATCACTACAGGTAGTAGAATTTTTATCATTTTCACAACTCTGGTCCTATCTGAGTAAGCAGGGTGTTTTTCTCCAAAACCACACCTTACACAGAGGCATACCTGTATCCTAACTACGTTACCAATAGAATAGGCTCGGCTTAAACCACGTAATTACTGCATACTACTATCAAAATGTTATACTCTTTCCAAAGAAAGATATGACATTGAGGGCCTTCATACTAGCATTTGGTGAGCGGGCGAACGCGCATTTTGAATCGTGGTATACTAATTTAGAATCACACATAAGCTATCTAGGTAGCTGTTCGCTAAATGTTGCTTCACCTTATGTGGGCAGAGTCAACTGTTCATAAAGTTAGGGTAAACAATAATTTATGGCAATAATATAAATATATTGTCTTTCAAAGGTCTTGAGTTCTGTGTTTTCATGAGATATTGAAAAGAAGCGTTTTGAACTGGATTTGCAATTCATTTTTGGTCTGCTTTTAAGTTGACAAGTGAGTATTAATGCTACATTTGAAAAATAAATTTCATTTGTTTGGGATGTTACCAGTACCAATATATTTCAGTGATATCAGGAAAGTTTCAAAAGTACTGGTACTTCCCATGAAAAGTTCAGGTATAAGTGATATAAATACCAGTACAGCATACGAATACCGGTAGAGACTAGAGACTTGGGTATTGGGATACCGCTCAACCCTATTTCATTCTTTCTGTATGTATACTCTTATGGCATAAAATGTCTTGGGAATGTTGCAGACAAAAATGTCCAGTAGGTTCTTGACATATGGTTGCTTGGAGACAGGCATGTGATTGCAACAAAAATATCTTACCTACAGCTTACACCAGTTCATATCTGACTTGACATTACTGACCTGTTCTTGAACACAGGGACAAGAAGAAACAAAATAACAAAGTAAATGCAGGTTTATTTCCTTAAAGGCATACCAGGTATATATTCACAACATAATTGTCTCCCTATTACTAGCATTATTTATAGTCAGCTCATGACGTTATCATGATAAACTGAAGACCTACTACAAACATAACCGAGCTACACTGGATCTAGAACAAGAAATATACATCTTACTATAAAACATGTCAGAGTAAAATAAACTGCAAAGAGCAATGTGTCACCATGAAGGGACGGGGTTAGTAGCAGAAGGTTAACAATCGGTAAAGGGTGACATATGGAAACACATGATGGTTCAAAGTTTGTACTCTTATTAAGGTTTGTGTAGATACACAGTTTCAGCAACATCACATATATTACCAGGGAGGTGCAGTTAAGGAGTTACAACTGTGAACTACATCTGTGCTACTCCTGTTCGGGGTTTTCTGCGGTGTGATAAATGGTACCGATTTATGAGGGATGAGTTTGTGGTTTCTAGCACCCTTTTGCTTTTGTGCAATATATCCAATTTCTTGTTGGTATCCATGTAACTTTATTCACACTATACCGTTCAAATAGGATTAATAAAAACAATGCTTTGATGCCACAGTTGTTGCCGACAGTCAAGACAGGACGTAGGGCTCACAAATAAAAAACGACTGGTGGTTTTCTGTTCCTAATCAAGATAAAATGGCATACAAGAATAAGGTATAGGGCTTTTGCCACATGTAAATGACTAAAATGGAAAGAAGACTATAATGTACTGTAGTATTATCATCAATTTAGGCAAACTTTGGCAAGTTGCATAGGTGTACCCATTACACAGCCTGAAATCGGTCTACAAGGTGCCAAGAAGGTGAAAACTAATTTTCTTGAAATGCGGCAGGCAATGTTATTGCTATGGACATAAAATTGTCTGATGTAATTGATGACATGAATCCTTCCAAGTACCTAATACCTTTTAAGCCAACTGAATCTATGTTAGTGGTGAATAAAGCAGATGTGTTCAGCAGCAACCAGGAGGGTTCAAAGGAAGGAATTAAATGTACTTCCTTCTAAATCCCACCTCCCTGATATTACTTGATAGACTGTTAGCACTGGCAACAGATGTCAAGCCTCTGTGTAGTGTCATTGACCTGTTGAGGCAGTGTAGGGTTCAATAATGTAAGACTACAGTAACTTTTAAACAGAGCAATAAATCATTTCTTAATTGGCACTATGGCATCATTAAACCTGTGATTTATCAAAAATTTCTGAAAGTGAGGTCCAATGCATCTCCTTCCCCCCACCACTCCCAAGCAATCACATAATTGCTTTGTGCATGGCACTCAATCCATAACATGATATCATGCATTTTGGCAAGTCCTTCAACTTGCATCCCTATAAACACTTTCATTATGTCTGTGACCATAATGTAACCTTGTCAGCAAACATATCACGTATGACATACATGTCTCGTGACACCAGCGTGTAACTTGATTTCTTATAATTACAAAGAGACCATGCCAAACTGGATAGGACAAGATAAAGAATGGGTGTGGCTTCATTTGAAGCACTGAAATGACAACTACAAACAAACATCCTCTTCTGCTACATATTATCACATACAATACTCATCTGCATCCATGAAGCAGATCATGATGTGCCTCCAGGCAAGCTAGGTTTTAATTAAAAGAGAAGACAATACCTGCTGGAAAACATTAATTGCTACTTTGTCCTATACCAACTGAAAGAAACTGCATCCTAAACAATGACATGACTTTCCATGATGTTTTTGACATTTGCAAGGTCTTGGCAACGCAACTCTGATGTACAAGGACATTGCATAAAAAATTCTACAGGGTTCTTCGGAGAGACAAACATCAGCTATGGTTTGAAGTTTCCTCTGTTTGGTGACATCAGTCTACTTTTAATACTAATCTGCCATAGGAGTTCTAAACTCTTTTGACTATCAGTATTCGATCAATGAACCTCTCCTTTGCAAGATCATCATTAATTTTGTAAACGGAAGTAATAAAACATGGAAATTACAATAACAGCAAAAAGTGGTGTAGGCTTTCATGTTAAGACCTTGGAAAAGTATCTGACCAACCTACCCTTCTTTTAATACTGCTGACCTGACAGCCAAGGCGACCAGCATAAAATGAATCAAATTACATATTGTCTGTTTCAGCTGTGACCTATAAGAATCACTTCCTTGCTATCAGAGGAACCACGTACTTCGCCAGTTTCACACAAACGTAAAAATTTAGTCCAATAAACGATCCCTTGAAATACTAAACAGCTGCATCCTGCAAGTGAGTCGGGATTTATGAAGGGAGTTGTTGAGATTTGCACTGTTATAAAGAAGATCCACAACCAAAAAGATATTGGGCAGTGTATTTTAAAAATAAACAATACATGTGAGTAACAAGTGAGAAAGCTTAGTAGCTTATGCTGTGAATGCAGTAAAAAAAGGAAGCTAGGGGAGCACTTCCATCATTTGTGAAGGGTTTCGAGCAAAGAGGCTGGTTGACATACAATTGTAGAACACTTAATTATCATTTGCTATTCTACAACCTTACTTCATGAGAGCTTAATTTGACACATGCAAGATATGTTGATAAACTTCCTTTCATGGTTTTAAGGATAATGTAAACTAAAAAAATAAATAATCACCAAGATATGAACATGCATTCGCACAATTCCTTTCTTTCATTGAAATTACTAATAATGATAACAATAATGTCTATTTTGTTTTATATAGCACACATACCTAGTTAATAGCTAATCAAGGCACTAGCTGTACAACATACACTTTACTTACCATGCAGTTGTGCCATTAGACTGATCAGAATTTAGTTTTTCATTTAGCAAATATGTGAATATTATGCTGAAGGCATTACCAGTTACTACCTCCAAATCAAAGCAACAGAAAAGGTTTGGTGAATACTCCGATGGTACCTGAGGCATTTTGGACAAATTTGGAGAAGATGTAAAAGTGACAACAGATGGGAGGAAACAAACCACCAAGTATGAAGAACATCTTTAAAACCGTTCTTCAAAACACAGAAGAAATGACTTACATCTAGATAAAATAGTGTCTGAAAATCACAGGATACTTGCAGACTATTGCAAACAGCCGACAGCTAGCTGCTGCATATGAGGTGTCAACGATATTTGGATATATATGCACTGTAGCAGGGTTTCTCATCTCTCAATTCTTAAGTTATTTTGCTTTTCCCACAATGACGCTAAAGCAAATCCTTTTGCTGAGGAATACACGGTTGGCTTGAGTGTATTTTAGTTCTCTATTTAAGCAGCAAGTTCAAGGTTATAGCAGCATTTTTGGTTCCTATTTCTGGCAAAACAATGATCTGTTTACAGTGTAGGTGAGAAGAATTTCACTTGCTAAGTTTAACTTCTCGATCAGTAACCTTGCAACAGACAATTTGTGAAGTGGTAAAATGGCTCTGGTATGTAAAAAGGCAGTAGATAACAATTTACTATAAATAACATCTTTGCTATACAAGTGAAGTACTTAACATCCTACTCCACGCTTGCCTTGGGCTGTTATCTACCAATCGATAGAATGACATTGTGAACATGATTGAGTACCAATTATCTGTGTTAAAGAAGCATATACAATAGCCTAGTAAGTGGATTTTAAAGAGAAAGAATCAAGGGAAAGAGGAGGGACTACAATTATAAAAGTATATAGCTATTCTGAGCCCATCCCACCTCCTCATTGCCACAAGCAAGCAAATTTGTTCAAACCTATCAGAGCTAATGAACTCTTTGCATTAAATAGTCAAAAAGTCCATCTTCAATGGTGGTGAGTTAAATTTGTTAAAAAGATGTTATGTTTGTTATGTTAAGTTTAAGCCAGTTATGGATGGATAGTCATAGTACTTATGCTCCAGTCTTTTTTCCCAATGATGTAGTATCATATGATTTTTAAGTCTGTTACACATATGAGTCAGGCACTTTACATTTCCTTTTGCTTTAACATTCCACCTTCAGTTCTTCACATCAATCTGTACATATGATACGATCAAATTCATTACAAAATGGATATACACATCCAGTTACGCCAAATTAATGTTTGCAGCCTCACAAATCAAAAGGTACATGAGTACACACACACACACAAAATGTTACACATAATATAAAAGAGTCTTTTTAAACTTTAACTATCAAAAAAAGATGTTATGTTGGCTTGCAAAGAAAGCTACTGTAAAACAAACTGCCACTTTATGACTTTGCAAGACTTACCACACATGCTATGGAATGTCATAAACATTTCAAGATATTTTCAAAGATAACTCTCACATGAAATGATTCAGAAGACCTGACAGCCTTCATCGTCTATATGCACTTGGCACTATGTCCATCTACTACTGATGAGCAGTTCTTATCTCAACAGACCTACTACAAACAGTGTATATATGACTTTGACACCAGTGCTCTTGGCACAGTAGATGGGAGTAGGTAAGTGAGGAGTGAAGTAAATAGTATGTGACTTTGATGAATGAAATTTTAATGTGGAAATGCTTGGACTGTTCTAAACCATATCAAATTGACTTTCCAAATAACAGTATTTCCATGACAGACCCACAGTGAAATTTCTGTGAAGGGAGATTCATGTAACCAGAAAAAAAAATTCTGGTGGCAAGAAAGAAACAGAACTTTATGACGTAATGACTCTAACAGCATAACATTTGGCAAGGATGAGTTTTCAATTGGATTTCACCACATTTGAAAAGCTGATGAAACAGACATTAACAGTCTCAGATTGGCATTGCATAGTTGAACATTATGGAAAATACCATCTGCAAAAAGTGTAAAAGACAAATACATTTTTATTAAGGTGTATATGTCTTTGAATACGATGGATGGCCGTTACTTCACTTTAGGAGACCAGGTAATGTTTTNNCTCAAGTATGATATATAAAACAGCTGGACTGTTTATTTGAGCAATGAAAAAATTTACTTTTTGGAGTCCAGAAAGTTTTACTCACTGACATCGGCCTGTGAAATTCAGCAGATTAAAGGGTTAGTTCAGTACACACAAACCAGTATGTTAACTTCAAAGGACAAAGCCTAACCTTGCCCAATTTTGCTATCTTTTCTGCCAAGGACAGACAAAATTTGAAATTCAATGACTGTGCTCTGCTCTACATTTTTTTAAAGCAAAGGCAAAGATTTAAGATGCACATTTACTATAGGTGTGCTTCAAGCAACTTAAATCTATATTGATTTTGCCTTGGAAAGCAAAATTGATAACAAGATGTGGCCTACATTCAACTGCTTCTTGTTTGTACAACTAGGGTATAAATGTTTCATGTTTTATCTGCAGACACATAGCATCATTTGAAAGTAGTCATTTGCAATACAGTATTTCACACCTAAGACCTCAACATAACATTCGGACAACTTTCCACAAAGGTATTTCCATTTGTTGATGTACATACATATGCTTCCTTGATCAATATACTAGCCACTATTTACATCCAAAATACAGAAGAGAGGTTGTAGACTTCTTAAGTTTTATTTCATTTAACTAAATGTGTCTTTTGGACTTTGCAAGGTATGCCATTGATCTCTTGAACTATTCTACCAAGAAAACCCATTTCCATACAAATGAGTGATACTACCCCCAAAAGTATCATTTCAGAAACAAGTCTATACGTATGAAACGTGTCTCTCCTCCTCTTCCTTTCCTGCCCTCTCCATGGCCTCAATGTGAGCCTGCTAAATTTGATAAATTTTCTGAATTTCCCAAAAGTACCCTTCCTATGGATCAAGCACCTACGAAAAGTCCAATTCTTCTCAAAGAGAGAGAGAGAAAAAAAAACATTAACACATCTTAAAGACAACAAACAGACCTGAAACAGACTTCAATTGAAAAGATACTTGTGACCACAAGTGACCATTTTTTTGTCTGGTTTTACATCTATCTTCCTTGTGGGAATTGCTTTACTTGAAACTAGATCAGTATACATCAACTCCCTTATTAGCCATACAGGCAAATTCAAGAATAGTTATGAAGAATGATAGAAGCGTGTCAACTTCAGGAAGAGCATACTCACATGGGAGGGGGGAGTCTAATACAATCCACCCCCCATTTCATCTCAGTAACTATATGCAAAAGAACCAATGTACAAAAAAGTAAATCAGCACTCCCTCCAAGATGACAAGTTTTTCAAAGAATTACAAATAAAATAGCAACAAACTGTAGCACTGTAGGCATCCTTTAAATAATTCCTGCTATTCCACAGATGGCGAAGAGTTTACACAGGTGTGCGGGTACCGTCAGAACTTCTTTCTGCCATTTGCACCAGCCAAACATTGAGCCATGTATTTGAGCATAAAAGAAGGGAAGGTTCTCTTGCAAGAAAGCATCATATATACAGTACCAACTGGACACCAAGACTGGGATTAAATCTTGTTTTTTTATAGCAAAAATGTTGAAAATGTTCTAAACTTTTCAGGCTACAGGATCGAGGCATACTGATTGATTCAGTCAATGTTAGACATGTTTCAACACACAAAAGAAACTTGAAAATGTTCATCTATGCAATGCATGCACGCTTGTATGTTTCTACGACTGAATTTTTTAGTTTTTTTTAGGGTTTCTCACAAAAAAAAAAAGCCATAAGGATGACTGTCATTTTGTGGTATGTCTATTCTTAAAGTCTCCACCGTATCATTCATACTATGTGTGTATATGTTCCCCTCACACCTTTTCAATGTTTGAGACCTGTAACTAGATGGGCATGTCCACAGTGTGCAAGTCATTAATAGAATTGTTAAGCAGGGAAACAACGGAAGCTGTTCCTCACATTCGGAATAAAATACAGCTGATTTACAATTCCTGGGGTTTACCTGGATATGCTATGAGGCTACTGGTTCTACTGCAACATGTATGCGGACAGAATTGCACAATAAATCCATGCTCTAGTTTTCATTACAGAAGGCGAAATGCCATTTCCTTTTTCATGGCAAGCTATTTTAACCATAGTGAGGTTCAAACATAGTAATGATACATGAGAGTCTTTTCACCTTATACCAGTATTCAAGACTAGACTATGTCTAAAGTTTCTACTTGTTTTGATGAGCTGTACAAACTTCCGATTAACTAACCACTTGCAAATAGGGCCTATGTACGTGTGAGGTACACAAAACAGCAAATCACAATCACGTCATGTAAATCATTTGCCCCACAAAACACAGATCTTGATCCACTTGATTGCTTGCTTGATATATACTTCGTGGATCTGGGTATCTGATATTCCATTTTCAATCCTTAAAAAAAAAAATCTGAAAACATCAAGTTTGCACTATACCTGGGAAAGGAAATGTGACAAACATCTGTAGTGTATTTACAAATGCATGTATACACATACATGATAGCAAACACATTTGCTGTGACTAGCATGAAAATTGCATGTTCTGATCACAATTAGAATGTTTGCAATACATGGTACTGAATAGCCAGAGCATGTATTTCAGTTAAGACTGTTTTGAGGGTACACAAGCAATGAAATCATTATTACCATTAAACCTTGGATCCCATGCCCAAAGATGATCAAGCTGTATCTGATGGTTAGGACTACTGTACCTATGGCAGTGCGTGGCCAACCTTTTCTTATCACAGGGCCACGATGTTACCTTTGTACTTTGTGGTGGACCACGAAGATTGCAAGCCCATAATTTTTTTCTCTTTCTATGAGATCTCTATTGATATGGATAGCAAACCTGCCAATGGCAGAAGAAACAAAAAGAACCGAGTATATGCATGGAGGTAGGTAAGAGAGTGGGTGGGGCACAAATTACTGGCAATACAGTGAGGATTGATTACCTGCACCGTAAAGAACAACCAGAAAGTCAAATGACGTTGTGATTCCTTGCCGATATCACATTACTCCATATGCACACAATCACCTTACACAAAATCAACCATATTATTTATGGGTTTGGTATAACCTTCATTTATTCAGTTTGATGTAAATTGTGGTAATGAAGGAAGGCACATATCTCTTAAACAAGAGTTCACAAGTGGATGGAAAGTTCCTGACACCAAATTGTGGATAAAGGTTTGAAATAAGCAAGACAACTTAAAGTGCTTTTCTCACTTGGGAGCCTTTATGGTGGCTAAAACAAAGTACTTTGTAAATCTTGACAGGGAGTTGCTGGCAACTGGGATATTCTCTGATTGCTTTAAGATAAGGTGATAAATGTAAAGAGCTATGTTAATTGGTTTTCAATATGAGAAAAACATAAACAAAATATGAGTGACATTTACCTCTTCATTGAAATATCGTGTCTACAAGCCATGCCGTCAAATACAAACATACCATCACCATCTCATAGATTCCTTCAGCAAGGACTCAAAATGACACACATCATCTACCTATAAGTGCTACTGAAGGTAACCATTTCAAGTTCCAGTAACATTCTGTTGCTGAGATATATATCTTGATAGGTTTTCATGCTTTTGACTCTGGTGACTTCAAATGACCTTTGACCTGCTTGAAAAAGAATAGGGACCATGATCTACTCTCTGTGGACTACCTACACCTTTGAAGTTCAAGCAACTACTTTGCCTTCTTGGGATATCTTGTTTACCAGCCAAGGCATCACACACATACGCACACACGCACTCTCCATCACCATTGAACAGATTTCTTGCCTGCCTTCGACAAGGAATCAAAGATGTGTCTGATGATCTACAAACAAATACAGCCATTTTCCAAATGTCCTTTTTCTACTTTACCATGACCTGGAGGTATCACATTTTACAATTTCCTTTTGTCATTCTAGAAGCCAGCTTAACAAAGACTTCATCAAAAGAACATCAGACTGACCTGCCACTACATGGCAATATCCACCGGGCTGGTCACTTATCGTAGCTATAACACAAGCACTATTTAACTTGAGATGGTTAACTCCAAACCTTGGGTCCCCCTTCTGCAAAGAGGTATACTGTCATTAGTTTGTGACCTACTGTAGCTCTCTCTATTGCTTTCAAAGCTTTCAAATAAAAAGGTGTGTACACTTTATTCAATCTTTATTAACAAGAAAGGCCCGATGCAATAGCAGCGTGGATTTTAATTTCTTCGTGTCAAACGTCCATCCGTGCATTTTCACGGTTGTTTCGCATCTTTCAGCTTTTTCAAAGATTGGTCAAGTTGAAGAGTCTCAGTAATATATTCATGACAATTCACTGTCTTGATAGCTCTGAGCACGGTAGAGTGACTTTTTACTGTTTTATGTGGGGACATGTGATTTTTTTTTTGTCCCTTCTTCTTAGTTACTGCTGGAAAAGACAGAGATGTATACTTCAGATCAGAGAGGTCTATGCCCCTTCATTGGGTCACTTAAAGGTGATATATGTATGAGTATTCATTGATGGTATCACATATTGCTCATTTAGTTCTTGCTTAGAGGCAGCTGAAAGATACACTTCTTGGGCAACTAATCGGATAAAGATCCGCTTCCTAAATCACTAATTCTTACTGTACACTCAAGGGAATGTAAATTTCCATGGATGCAGGGTTGATGTGGTTTCCCCTACCAAAAGAAAAGCCCCAACATGGAACTCTATAACGGTCACAACAGAGTGGCCATTGAGTTCACATTTATGTGCAAATGTCTGTATTATGCAGTCTACTATGACAAAAATTTCAAATTTTGGTAACAGTGTACGAGTATAGTGTTGAAACATTTAACTATTATGGAGCTATAAAAAGAGTGCTTCAATCTACAGTAGTCTTGCCAACTTGGGTCAAACCCAATTAGGCTCTGGAAAAATTTGCGAACAGATGTCTGGTTCAATAAAATGTATGATCTGAAACAGCTACGTGAATTTCTCCAAATTTTGAAAACGGCAAGAGTTTTTAAAACTTAATTACGATGGCAACTGAGGACTGATCCATGTCATGCAGGACAGTCCAACATAATAGCTGCAAGATGTTTTGAGAACTGAAAACATGGCAGACTATTGTATTTAACACATATTTATGATTTTGTTACTAAATCTGTGGCTGAGTTAAATTAAAAATTGAGTGATGTTATACAGAAAAATCATTTTAACCTACAGATCTCATACAGATACCAATATGATGAACATGTACTGCACCAAAATCAAATTGCTAAGTGCACTGAATTCAAAATAAGTCTAGGCTTCTTTCAATGACATATTTCATTGTAAAACACCCGATTTGCAGAAGAATCAACGAAAGTCTAGGAAATCAAACATGATTTTAAGATAAGTATCATAAAGAAAAAGTTTCATCCATTGATTACCACTGTGTTCAACTTTCCAGTCCACGGCAGGCTTCTTAAAGTTTGGTTCCTTTACAAGCCAGCAGCTTTAATACAGACACCTTTGTCACATAATGAACAGACGGACAGACAACAAGAGATTCCTGACATTCTTAAATTGCTGACGATCGACACGTCCATCCTTACAAAAATCGCAACTGTTCGGATTACTTGCACAACTAAGTTGTGAGGGTCCACTTTGCCCGTAGCCAAATCTAATTAGACTCGATAGGTAGCACGGACAGATGAAACTGACAAACTTTACTACCTGACCTTCAGATTTCAGAGATACAATAAATCACAGGTCAAAGACAGTTTAATGGATCATCAGAAAGCTAACGCACCAAATCTTACAAAAATAATTGCACCACAATACACATACTCCTGCCAATATTGTTTTAGGGTTACAGATTAATTTATTGCAGCCTTCAGTTGCGCAACTCTGCAGTACTGTATATTAAACACAATGGTTCACGCTGCTTCAAGGAGGCTATGGGTCGCTACTCAAAAGTAGCTTGTGAAAATTTGCAGGTGTAGGTCAAACAGGAGACTGCAATGCTCCATTCATTGCTCTTGTCAATGTTACAAAGGATCCATCAAAATCATTTCACCTGTTTCTTGTTCTACATTTCATTCTTTATGATACAGAGCAAACCTCGCTGAAAATTCTGTGATGGTCAGTCCATGGGCCATCAGACTACAGACTTAAAGCTTTTAGGGATATCTGTTCCGTACACAATAGAGCAATCAAGTTGAAGTCTCCGTATTTTATATCGCTACCCACACCTTACGTACTGTACATTTCATGTTTTGTATCCTGTGGTGCAGAGAAAACTGTCTACAGTTTTGTTTCACAGAAAAAATTTGTTTACACAATCAAGGCTATATTTTGAAGAGTGATATTTGTCTTGCACCCTATATTAAAGTACATGAAGTTTGTCCCCATGCTTAATGACTTTTCTTAATATTTTCTACTTCATTTGTTTCCAATCAACTTCTAAACAGTGCGATTGCTTCCAGTCAAAAGGACACAACGACCGATAATCTTCTATGTCCTTGAAAGCCTCCAAATCATTACGTTTTCCCTCACTGCTTAAAATCATTCCTTTGTACAGTTTTTGTACACATTATCAAAAACAAAACAGTATTCACTAAATCTGACTTCTGCTGCAGAAGGCGGTAAATTCTGTTTATCAATAATAAAGATCTATCTTCACCAAACTATTTGTTATCAATGATAACGATATGATTAAAATAACTTATCTGGAAGACACTGGCAAAACTATCATATCAATGGCAAGCATCCCACACCTATTATTAACTCAATATACCAGCGATTCAATTATTATTTTTTTCCCTTTGTCTTTTTTTTTCCATCTGCAGAGACACTAAACGTCAACTGAGAATGCACAAATGGTCACCCCTCTCGCTCTCAAGAACAGAGAAAAATTAATATAAACAAAAAAACAATAAATGAATAAAAAAATAAAAATCATACAAACACTGACTGCTCTGAGGGTATATAAGATAAACCATCAGTTTAAAAAGCATCGACTTTTGCTTTTAAGGAAATAAATTCATATTCTGGAGAGGATTCAAACCCTCAGAATTTTCTCAAATTCCAAGCAGGAGAGCCTTATCAATGAAAGACATCACCTTGTTTTGAGGACCTACTGGATTACCGAGGAAAACGTTTGTCACATAAGTGCATCCTCGGTCCCTCGACTAAATGCAAATTTCTCGAGCTTGAGTATTCTTCAGACGAACATGATGTGATGGAAAAACTATTACAGAGTCAAAATCCCCATGGTGACTGGTACGATGGGATTGCACACTGGGTGTTGACGACAAATAAATTTGAGCATTGCATGTTCTGGTTCGAACAGAAAAAAAGAGAGAGCCTGGTGTCTGACTACGTATATTGTTATTCTACTTCACCAGTAAGAAAGCAAAAAAGAAGAAAAGGAAATACAATAAAAATATAATAAGAAATGAATGTTATATAATACTGCCAACATACCGCTGTTTGGGGAATCTGTCACGGAAACGGACTGCTAGGATGCATGAGTAAAATTAAGCAAACTGTAATGTCCTCAGTGATCTAGAACATATTCCACAAAATGTAACATTCTGTATGCTAATTCTTTGCAAATCAAAGTCTGACACATCCTTTTAAGCTGATGGAAAGTATACATGTAGCTGATTGCAACTGGCAGGGAAGGCATTGGAACAAATAACATTTCAATCAGGTCTCATCAGATACAAGGTTTTAAATTGGCAAGTGTATACATATGCATAAATTACACCAACTACTGTAAAGGTACCATTTTTGGCTTAGAACATACAGTATCAAGAGGTAACAGAAATGGACATCCATCACGATTAACATAATGATGGATTGGAAAACATACTGATATTTGCCTGCTGATGTGAAATTTAGTTTACATGTAGCCTATATGTAGGTAGCATGCAGCTTTAATTTGATTGTTATACAATGGCCAATTGATATCAGTGAATTAAAATCAAAGCTGCAGTATCACACTATCAAACTAGACAAAGGAAAATGAACTGATTGGAACAAAACACAGATGTTACAGTGTTTCCTTGATACTATAAAGTTGAGAAGGGAATTCGTTAAATTTCAACGTTGTCTCTAGTTCACTAGTGTAAAATGCTGCTCAGTATACAGGGGACTTACACTGAAAGCGGAATGCATCCAAAGTTCATGAGGCTTTCATAAACAGCTTAATACAGAAAAAAAAAAATTGGTGTAACTGGCAAATTACCTCTGACCTCTTGGCACTCACTCCAAATATAGTTTTATCTATTTGACAAAGCTAATCAAGTAATTATTCTTTCTGGAGATATCATCTTTACCAAGTCTCTTGAGGTTGAGGCGCAGTGGGCTGACTTCATAATTGTGGTCCACTATTCCAAAGGGATTTTATTCCAAAGGATTATTTTTCTGAATTGGAAGAGCCTTTTTTCTGTAGGTGCATTTATTAAGTGTTGTTTTTCTGAAAAGTTATCATTCCGAAACAAATTTAGCATAAGGGGAGTTCTTATGGAAGGTCATGTACGAAGGATCATTATTCCGAATCCGATGCAAGAGTGATTTTTCCATTATTCCAATGGGCTGAACATGTAGAACATGTCCACCATTAAACAAAACTAACCTTCAGAAGTTCAGAACCATGCACTAACATTTGTCTGATTCGGAACAATATCTCTTAAAAAAACCTCTATTTTGTACTTGAAAATGACATCCCTTCTGAAAGACCCCTTCAGAAAAAGGATCTAAATTTTTTTTTTTCTCTCAGAATAATGACCCTGTGAGATAACAACTGGTCAGAATAGCAGGCTGACCCCTACATCACTTTACTGACATATAGCTATACAACAAGCACCTGCGAGAGCGATATTGTTCCCTGAATGAAGATTATTACAACTAAGTCATAGTCAAGATATACTGATGTATGGTCAAGCTACAACTTTTGTATCTCCACTAAGACTGGACCCCAATTTGCACATACGAATGCTAATCAGTTAAAGGTACTCCATTACCATAATACTATATCTGAAAAACCCTTAAAGATCATAACATATATCTGTAAGAAAATTGTTCACTTTACATGACTTAATAACGTATGGCCCATTCTGAAGTTTGACCCACAAACATTGAAGTTTCCACTACCATAGTACTAAAGTGACATATTCCACACATTGTAAAACAACATCTGTTGAAAAAGAAGTATTTTGCATGATTTCACAAAATGGTCATATGGTCTATTTGGGGCCTTAGACCCTAGAATACTGAACACTCAGTCTGAAGTACCACTTCCACAGACCTAATGTGAAAATCCCTTCATATTGTAACACTGAAATGTGTAGTAAACCAAGCTTTCTGCACAATTGATAAAATGACTCATTGGACCGTGGACCCCAAAATACTCAGGCAGTACCACTTACGGTGCACTAATGAAACACATCCACATTGTAACATAAAGCCTGTAGGGAAAAAGCATTTTGCATTATTTCATAAAAAGGCCCATATGACCCATTCAGGACTTAAGATGCTTGACCCAATAACCCTAAGCACCAAAAGGTATAACTGCCAGAGCACATACCTGGCAAACAATTCATTCTGTAACATACAGCACAACCCCATTTATCCCAACCCTGTTTATCCGATCTGGCCATTTGGTGTTGCAAAACTGGCCTCGTACACAAACTATGAAAATTTCAGCCTAGATTTGACAACATCTTGTCTCTCTGTTTTACTTTTCCAATCAACACCGACTTTTATTGCTGTAGATCACAAATATTTTTAATGTTTATCTACACTACCATCTTTACCCATCAATCTGGAGAATGAATAAATCATACAGAATTACCCAAATTCTTCATGTCTTTTGTTCTCTGGTTGTCCATGTAGAGTCACAATAGGATCAACAGAGCACCGATATGGACCACTTCCAAACTGCTAATGTGACAAACTCTCAACACCGTAGCATTCAATCTGTAATCTTGATTTCATAAGATAGCCCATATGGACCTTGCACCAATCAATTCCCTGGTACCCCACATCACCACTAAAATAGTAGTAATGTACCTGACACCATGGCAACTTAACTTGTACCTTACATTCTATAGGAAAATGAGTTTGCATGATTTCATTACATGGCCCATATTTCCCACAACTCACTGGTGTGGGTATTCAAGAGGCACTATACTTACCCCTTGCTTACTCATGCATTAAACTTGACCAAGCTCAAAGTGCAATCAAAATCTATGATGACACTACGCTCTCTACCTAGGCTCGCCCTAAGATGTGAATGGTCCATTTAGAACCTTGAAACAAAATACCTGAACACTTTGAAGGTACTGCTAGCATGGTAGAAATGTGACCTCAGCTTATTATATCTATAGGACAAGAAATGTTTGCATGATGTCATGAAAATGTGCATGTGGCTTATTTTGGACCTTGAACCCAAACATACTGAACACAAGAATCACACCACAGTGAAAACATGACAACTAATTACCATTCAGAAAAGCATTTTGCATGATTTTTTAAAATTTCTCATACGGTCCCTTTAGATCTTGGGCATCAAAATCTGGAATACCCTGAAGGCACCACTGTATACCACTACCATAATAGTAATGTGACAGAACCTCAACTTAGTACTGTACAATCTGGAGAAGCATTTAGGGGGCCTTTTGGGCCTCTGGGACATGCGACCAATGACAGTCAAATTCTGTACAATTGCTGATATGGTGCATAACCCATGAAAATGCATCAAACATTGTTTGGGAGAGAGCAATTGATAGCAACTGTGGACTGATACTGTAGATAGAATGTTGGGAGCCATTTCAGAATCATAGCTCGTACCATTCACATGTTGTGAGCTAAAAATGTTTAGCTGTATCTGTGTTTCGTCATCTACTTCTTTGGACCACAATACAGAACACCAACTGCACCCGAACTGAAGTAAATTCACTGATTACATTGATGGACGATATAAGTATCCATAGCATAAGAATGTAGCAAAACGATTTGTGTGATATCATTTGCTGCTTACATAATGCCACAAAACTAAAAATTTCCTNNAATTTTACGTGATGTTAAAATAAGCCCTCTACCCTTTACCTCTAGCTTGAACTCAACCAAAAATCAAGTTCATCTTCTCACACTATAATACATCCACAAACAAATTATAAAATTTCTCCAAGCTTTCTAACTTGCCACATTGTATTACAAAAGTAATGTTATACAGGTTTTCAGAATATTGCCCCCAGTATCCCAAGATGACCTTTGACCTCAGCAAAAACAACAGAGCACACTTTCTCAGCACAGCAGATCTACATACGAAGTTTGACTTCCATCCAACTTTCCCTTAATGAGTACCAATGCATCACAGACACATACTCACATGCCAATCTGACTGCATTAGATACTTTCCTTGAAATATGGATTATGGGACTCATCAAGGGTTAGCTGTAGACCACTAAATTAAATAACTTGCTGAGACCCAGTCTGTTCACCTCTGCACCTTTTCATTTTCATAACAATACATGATCACAATAGAATGTCCAGCTGCTATCATGTATTTTAAACAATAGTTCATCAAAGCAGGAATCTGTGTTCAATAATTTGTGAGCAGAATACTTCATCACACTTCAAAAACATAATCTGATAATGCAACAGATTCCCCAAGACTCCCCTGGTTTGGGAATTCCCTAGCGACGTACTCACCTCACGTAACCTATGCATTACCGTATTGACTTTGGTCTAGCATCTAGCAATTTTGTGTGTGTGTATGTGTGTGTGTGTGTGTATCTGGTCACCACCCTTCCATAATTTCTAGCCTTTTGGCAAATTGATATTTTGCATTTTGCAAAAGTTAAACTAATGATATTCTAGAAAATGAAAAATGACAAAATGAACCTCTCTGTGGCGTCAACTTAGATTGCTTACAGTCATACCAGGTTTGCGGAGAAGTTAGACAAATTCAATACTAGTACAGTTCACAGTTGTGGTTTTAATTCCCCTTAATGAAGATGCCTGAAGCTGGGAAAGCTTAAATGAGACATATACACTCATACCTAACAGGACAAATTGCATGCTTTTTGTGATTGGAGAGTTACAACTTCAGGGACCCTCAATCACTGATTACTGCTTTAAAGGAGGTAAGGAAGTGACATAAATCTTACAAACCTTTTTGCAACAAAGTTCTTGTTTCTTCCAAAAACAGGTTGAAGGATATCTCCTCTACAGATGTACTATCTGTAACCTGTTGTAAAACTCTAATCAGATGAAACACTGCTTTCATTTGACAAAAAAAAAGGTTCTACATTCAAAGCTAGAAAGAGGCTACTGTAAGTATGTGTGGGACATCAACAATAGTAAATGGATTCAAATTCTCTCTACTTGGGCTTTCTCTAATTGAGTTTTTTATTTGTACATTGATCATTCGTTATCACAAATCCATGAAGGAGAATACCTAGTTTGAAAGAAATGCAAAAAGTACCTCTCTCTAAGTAGCTCACAAAACACACTTAAACCATGAGGATTTCATCCAGCCTATACTGAGGTTATTTCTAAGTAAACTCAGAGAACAAATGTATGTGCAAATAATGTCCACTGCTCATGTGAAATGTATCAAACAGAGAAAAAAACAGTCAAGTAAAAAAGGGAAAAAGAAAGGCATTGGACCTTACAGAGAAAGCTACCAAACTTTATTAAGGACAAGATGAGCTCATTTTCCACCTCCAATCAAATTTGGATTTGGAGATGACAACTTTGCCAGAATTGTCCTTCACTCACTGAGACACAAGGCAGTATTTGTTTTACTTCATATTGAGGTTACAAAACAAGCCTTACCTGCTAGAGTTTATTTGAAATTTATTTGAACAAGCAAGTCACACAGGGAGGAGGGAAAAGTCTGCTTATGAACCTCTCAAATTTTTACTTGCACTTTTTCACACTTTCAAACAAAGCAACCTGTTTCAAGAGTACAGTACTTTTTGTTGTTAGTATTATCTTTTGGAAAACCAATTTTTAATCTGTTGAGCTAAAACGTCATTGGCTTGATGGGTGTTATATTATGTGCAGGATCTCAAGCAAAACAAACTGCAACTACCAAGTAATAATAACGTAATGATAACATACAGTACGCCACATAAAACTAAACTAAGGTAATGAAATAACTAAATTTGCCTAACCAGCACATCGATGGGACAGCAGAAAAATTAGGACAGCATATTACTGCAACAGTGAGAGTAATAAGGAGCTGGCCTTTGACTGTACAATTTCTTTGATTGGATGGATTTATCATCTTAGCTGGTTAGACATTTTCAAGCAGCTCAATATCTTACAGCAAATCTCAAATCAGATTTAGTGAGATGACAAGAACAAGACCAGTGTTCAGGCACACTTGAGTGATATTGCGTGGAAATCAAGATATACACAAGCAATGCATTATAGGATGTCCTTTCAGTGCTACAATCACTCAAAATCCATTAAATCCATCATTTTACTGTTTCTTAATACTGCCAGGAGCAATACTACCAACAGCTACAACTTCTCTTCCTTGTGTAGCAAGGTCCCATGAAATAAGACTTTTAATACAAGTATGTTCAAACTTCTCACAACAAATATTAAAGTTCATAAGGTTAAATTTAAAATTTTGTGATTTCATTGTCAATTGTAACAGATTTCAATGATTTCACTCAATTATATTGTTCTATGCAACCTTTTACAAGTTAAAATTCATGAGAAAAGTAGTACAGTGACTCATAGTTTCATAGTATATAGAAGAAAAAGGATACTCATCCAAAAAGCCCCTAGAAAGGTGAAAAGGATGAATCTGAGGCAGGCATGTGATAAACTCAAAAGGATGGACATGGAAGGTAATTAGGCAGGATGCAGAAGCACAGCTAAATAAAGGCTGGCATTTATGGAAGGGTGGTGACCAGATACACACACAAAATTGCCAGATGCTAGACCATGGTCAATATGGTAATGCATAGGTTACATGGGGTGAGGGGGTATGTGCTGTGAATTTGTAGTTTCATGTCATTTCATATCAGCAATGGAGTTGCCAGCTGATACAGTACATTGCTTGCTGGTATCTAAATTACAAACATTGAGGTAATTTCACTTCCTTTATCACAATCCAGAATCAATTTTGAAACTTGTTATTTTGAGTGTGGTTAAAAAGGGATTCTTCTTTACAAATTACTATTCTAAGTTATTTGCTCCACGTTAATGTACCCCTTCGTTGTTTGTGAATCAGTGTTTTATTTATATATTGATTATCTTATTTACAATCTAGAGTAATATACACAAAAACACATTAAGGCCCATACTGAGGGGCCCTGCAGGCATGATATGAGTGCCTCACCTGGAAATGATGGAAAGACAAACAAACCAAGAATAGAAAACATGTAGATAAAGAATTGACAATGTTTGCTAATGGCAAGTGATATATAAGATGTATGCAAAGGACCATGAATATTTTTATTCCCCCAACTACACTTTCAGCCTCACCTATCAAGATAATGAGTTTTCAAATGACTCCAACGAAGATTCAGTACCAGATGATAAGCTTCCACGGATCTAGACAAGCAACAAAAATCTTGGAAAAATGTTGAGCCAACCAGCAAAAGGTTGCATTAGTCTTCTTTGAGATATGACCACATCTGTGAAGTAGGTCAATAGTGCTAGCATCCAGAGCACTGTGACGCAGCAACCGTTAATGCAGCCTCCACCGGTGGTATACCATGATACGTGTGACATAAGAGATGACATGAAGAGTAAGAAAATTAACCCCAGGAAAAATTAATAAAACTATTGAAAATGTGTTTGGGGCTCAGCAAGTCATCCGTGGCAACAAAAGATGTGAACCATTTTGTTCATTTAGCAAAGAGGGAATGAACAGAAAAAAACAAGTAGAAGCAGCAAGGAAACGCAAGAAAAGCAAAGAACGTAGCTTGGAAAATGGCAAACCTTTTAAGCAGTTGATACCAAAGTAAACAAAAGTTCCATTTGAATTTTTTATTTGCTCTCGTTCAAATCATGGTCAGATTTATTTACATCTGCGGTATGGGAGGAAGTACTTTTTTATGACAAAATCCAGATAACTTTGTCGTCATATGAAAGTGTTAATTCCCAGAAGATGAAAATGAAAGGTAAAGAACGGCAGAGGGAAGAAATGGGTTGCAAATTAAATAGAAATAAAGAAATGAAGTCATGAAAATTCAAGAAGAATTTTGTGATTGCAGGTCCAATCTCTGTTTATATTGAAAACACAGTCTTGATTGATACCATTAACATGAGTCAGTAAAGAAGGTACACACTGAGGCTTAAAATGAGATTTGAGTTAACGAAAAGCATTCCAGTAACTTGTTTATAATATACAGCCGAGAGGGAATTGCAATGACAGCACAAACATAAACTTCACTGATTGTTTTGGCAAAGTTAGGGTCAATACTACTTCAACAAAACAAATGTTTCCACTCCAAATCTACTTCTGCATATGGATAAACAGCAACTTTGGCTTAAAAATTGATTTCTCTCACCTGGCCTCCAAGAGTAAATAGTTAAAAGTGCCCATGGTTAATCTTGATGACCTAAATTACATGCCATGACTAAATGTAAGTTCCAAGGCTGCTTCATCCCAGCAGAAAAAAACCATGAACTCCATGAGTGTTGAGTAGGGGAGCTAGAGTGACATACTTAGAGGATGATGTAGCATTCTGCAGCAGGTTAGATGATGAGGAAGAGAAATGACGAGATGCAAAAGGCAGAGTTTGGTAGTTATGAGGGGTAGCACAGAGCTTCATACTGGCAGCAGAATCACAAACTGGGTGATACTGTACCATCATGAATATTACATGATCCTAGCTGAACATGGAGTAAACTGTCAAATGTATTGAGAGGTATATTATTACAATGTTCAATGTACTGATTCACTATCTGCCAAATATGGAATCTACACACTTTAACAAAAAGATCAAAATTTTGGGGAGAGAAGCTAAGCAGTGGCTACATTCAACCAGGTTAGAATCCAATTCTTAATTACTGTAAATACAAGATGTGGCATACCTATTCTCCTACAATGAAGAAATCTCACATGTACTCTCCACAGCTTCCTGGTGTGGGTATCCACCAGTGGCTATGCTTACCCCTTGCCTCACTTACGCATACAATGAACCTCCTTGCTCACATGAACTGAGATTGTTTCAATTAATGATACATACTACAGTAGCTGCACTGATCTTTAATTTACATTGAGTAATAACAAAAGTAGAAGTTTACTACTTGTAAACACTGTCACAATGTCTAATGTTGCAAATTGATCTACTGAACACTACAGTGAATATGGCCACAAATCTGGTGAGGGACAGAGCGAGGTGGCGTACTTTTGTGAAAAACAGCAGCACACCTCAAGAGCACCATCTGACACAGAGATAGAAGAGTGGACATGCCTTTCTAATACATATGTATAAATCAACCATGATCAATGCAAAACATGTAGGCCTAACATTTACTAAGACTGTGTCCATATATATCCCTTCCTCTACACCTTGCTTAAAGGAAGATATGTACAGTGAGATGGACGGACAAGCACGTGATAATCCTTATTCAAACTACAAATAAGCCACCACTTGTTTTTTTGTTTTGCCTTTTTATGGTGAACCATGTTCATAGCATTCTGGAATTTTTTGTTGTTCCAATGCCCTGATTGTATGTACTGATTTTGCATAAATCATGTACACTGCTATATCCAATGCAAACAACAACTGGATTTTATCAGAGCAATTTGAGAACAATATGGGATGAATTTGTACATTATTCGGTCTTGAAAGATTTGAAATGGAAATGCAAAATGAGATTTGAATATTCATCTAACGCAAGTTTCTAATTCAATATGTGCATGATTAAACTGAACTATGTTGAGCACATGGTTAAACTGAACATCTATCACAATATGATTTACACTTAATTCTGAAGTATTAAGACTTGCATCGTAACATATTGCTTTATAACAGTTTCCAGTCGCTTTTTTCTTTCTTCTGTCACAGGACATTTCTCGAGCACTTCACAGTCAAAATTAAGGTGGTAATGAATTTTGCGGCACTTCAAATGGGAGATATAGATTCTGTTTGGTTCAATTTTTAGTTGTCATAAATTGACTGTCATTACCAATCAATTTGCTAGAGGGAATGATTTGATGTTATTAATATGTTGGGGGTTTAATAAGATATGAAACATATGACTTGGCTCCTTTTCATATACATCTGGAAAGCTCCTGTATTTATTCCCTTTGTGGCTTGTAACTTGTTACTGACATGAAAATTAAAAAGCATGGTATGCTCAGCTCATTTTTGGTTTTTCTGTTTTTTTTTTTTTTTAATACGCTGGTAATATTTCTCGCAAACTGAGACTCACGTTAGTAGATCCACTACATGAGTGACAAGTAGAGTCGAGCACACAAAATAAATCAAACTGATGAAAGGAGAAAAATTCACCAAACAACATGGAACTTTTCAGATGGTACAGTACACATGTGGATGCATAGTGTTTGTTATGCTTTGTTGACAGAGTAATTGGGGGACTGTCATCTCTGGCTGGACACATGAGCACAAAATACAAGCAAGATAACCGACTGCTAACATCAGTCAAGGAGGACAGTACAGAATATTGAGGAAAAACTTTCCGTGTAGTTCCATGGACACCAATTTGGCATTCCTTACATGATGTACATTAAAGCTAAACATTCAATGCAAAGCAGTACAATTATTATCTACCTGAGATAATGGATGTGTACCTTTTGTTTAATAGCAAATTAAAAAGAGAGGGCCAAGGTAAGTAAAGCTAGTCATTTGTGAAAGCTGAGGAAGTACACTGCCCACTTGCAAATATATATCAGGATCAGGTCAGTTGATAAAGAAATAAAGACTTCAACAGAAAAGAAGGCCTCGGGGTAGTGAGTAAATAAAAGTCTGCCAGACTGTCCCCCCGCAGATGAGCAGCATATGCATTCAACTGGGGTGCCTTCCAGAGTCAGCTAAGTCACTGATTTTCAAACATCCAATTCAACCAATGAATGAGACCTTCTATGATTCTTCACACTGCGTGCACATGTATGTATCTTCCTGTTGCTGAAGGATACACAATATACAAGTTCTAAATGGTAGTTTACTTGTAATGCAATAAATGTCTCACTCATGTCTCTTAGACAAAATGTCTCAATTCATTACCCACTAATTTGGTTACATTCAGAGGGAGTGGAGCTCTACAAAACACAATTATAACCCCTCAGCTGATAAGTAATTACTTGTTTCCTAACAAGGTACAACCGATTAGTGCTGCTTTTGCAGAGTTGACAATAAGCTTACCACTCAAATCAGAATGGTTGCAACACTCTAAATCCCTACACCAGAATGTAATTTTGAGGCTTTCGTCCCCTTTGCTAACTAAATTTGCTAAGCAAGTTGGTCTTTTCAACTACTTCCTCCCAAACCCTTGATCTCACAATGAGTAAAAGATATTACACTGCAACAGCTCTCTTGCTGTACGTTCTCTCCTTTCCCTTACTCGTATGAGCTGTGAACATTTTAAGAACAGAGGGTTACATCTTCTTAGGCTAACAATGCACTGCATATCACTGTGAACTGCAACTAGACATACTATACTTGGGTAAAGAATACATCTATAGTGCACTGTCTTTTCCATGGTAATGCTAACATTCAATTTAGTAATGTGATGTACTGAGGGTTCACTTTGATCAATGTTTATTTGGCCATTGAAAATGGTGGCAAGTTAAGTCAACGACTCGATCCACAAACTTAGACACAATATCATTCACTTCAAGACTGTCAGTCATTTTACAATGGGGTCTTTAGGGTGGGGCATAAACAGATTGCTCAGCTTAGAACTGAGGTGAGGAACAACAGGTGAAAATTTCTTGTTGAAATAGTACAGTGACTCACTTGCTTCAAATGACAAAAGTACTATACGATGCACATACAGTAGTGTGCTTGTATCATCAAAGTTACATCGTGTATATAAGCGGCAATGACAGCAAATTTGTATTTCTGGAGAAAGTACAATGACACAAGACAAGTTTTCAACGATTTTGTGATGAAATAATTTGTAGGTAATATACAGTAATCAGGTCCCCTGACGTAAAAATTTCTAGGCCGCAAATGGCGAGTGGGTATGTTGACAAATAATTGCATTGCCAAAAAGGTGGTGGGGGATTTAGCTGCTGTATACAATACTGCTCTCAAAACGGGCTGATGCTGCACAAATGAAACTTTCTACCTTGCTTGCTTCATGTTTTTTTTTTGTCAAAGAATTTACGTGAAGACATGAAATACAAGTGTACTGCATTACTATCACAGTATAGGGCACAGAACCTCTTGTTTTTATCATTTTGAACAAGGAACAGAGCCTCTTGTTTTTATGACATTGAACAAGGTCAGTACTTTGAGTAATTCCAGTACGGATGCACTCCTAATACCGGTACTGATTTTCCTGGTACTGCACAACCCTATGGATAATGGTACAAATCAGTCAACACAATTTCTTTCGGTTGCAGCCAAAACTATCCGTACAGATACTCACAAACTCACAAAATTCAAAATTCTTCAACTGATAATTATCATCGGTTATTGTAATTCCACATTTCTGCTACGGTACATGCAGTGCATCAGAGGCCAGTATTTTTGGGAGCGTTTGATGCTACCCGGAGACTGATCGTCTGACCATATCGTCTGACCGTGTTGTGTTGAATTGACAACTCTGAAACAAGCCCCACCTTTACCTCGCGAAGTAGGTTTTTGCTTTTAAGGTTGGCTTTGCACGGTGTGATTATTCCACTGCCCACGTTGGTGTTGAAATATTTCGT
>VJOZ01022854.1:250-12739 GCA_009801055.1 Stichopus horrens | reverse complement strand
ACTTCACTCCTCAAATACCTGTCTCAACACAACAAATACCCCCAAATGGAACTGTTGGCAAACGTCCTGCCAACCCTCAAAATGGGGTGCCATCCAGGGAGGATCGTTCCGCAGGTCGCGTACTTGCACACACTGACATTGTAGTCAACTACACCAGATCCAACTTTGCTCTTGCCCTTGCAATTCTGTTTCTGTGAATAAATTTTGGTTTCCGATGACAGATAGTGCAACCGTATCCCACCTTCCATAATAGATGCGGTGAAGTGAGGTTCCCCATCCTGGTGGAAGGGTTGCAGATGGCATTGAGCTGGCTAAGCGCTGATTGCGATGGTGGCGGGGGGGGTCTTGCAGCATCTGAGGCGGTGGAGCCACACCAGATAACTGGACAGCTGGTGGCTCTTGATGACAATAGACAAGTCTTTCAGTGGTTGGGAAGCCCACAGTTAGGACCTAAAAATAGCAGGGGAATGTTGACAGTCAGAGAAAACCCTTCACATCAAGGAATTTGTGCTCAAAGTGATAGGCCCGGGCCCGAGTGCATTGAAGAACTCTTTCCAAGGGCATCAAGTCACTGTGTTTTCTGACCACTGGAGGACAGTAACTTATAAAAAGAAGCAAGGGGGAACTCACTGTCTCTCCCTTCCTCCAGCATAGGGGGAACCACTCCCACTCCGTCCATCAGGCAGTAGCAGATTGCCGATGTTTCCATTCAAAAGTGTATCTTGTGTTGAGACAGGTATAAAGTGAGTCTTTCGTTAACTACCAAATCTGGTGGTTTCGAGATTACCATGGCAAATGGAAGGCTATCATCTTGTTTGGTTTGTAATGTGGGCTTTGAATGTATCAATGCTTGCTGACATTAGTGGAAGCTTAGGGTCAAAGATCTGAGCGAAAGGGATCACCCTTTCAGTATTGTGAATATAATATCTCAAAAATTATGTATCCCATAGTTGATACATATTTTATTACTTCTGTATTTTTTTGTCAAGTATTTTTTATGTCAGGATAAATGCCATGTTTGATGATAATAATCCTGTTTATGTTTTCTTTCTGGGTGACCATTGGTTTACATTTTGTTGAGTCACATAAAAAGACTTATTCTTTAGTGTGTGTGTTCACACATCATATAGTTTAGAAGATCTATCAATTTATCGATGGTGCAAGATTAAACCTTTACAATGTGATACCTATATTAGGAGAAGTCTGTATTACAACAAACTATTTAATAAATTTTGCTAACACAATTTTAAAATGTCATAGGTAATCCTGTTTTCTTTTACCCATGTCTCACTGCCCTTACAATATTCTCTACAAATTTTGTATGGTATCATCCAATAAGTAATTAAGAAAGTGCACATTTGATGTACCACATGCTTTGCATGTAATTGTGGTATCACTAAGTTCATTTGCATGCAATCTCAGCACATGTCTTTACAATGTTGCTATTGTAGGTGGGATAAAGCAGCTGCAGTGTATGTGATAGGCTGCTCTCTCACTTTTATTAAATTTAATTCATGTAGAGCCTTTAACCATGGCCAGAATTTTTCTCCTGGTATTCTGACTATTCCACCCATAAACTGACGACACCATTGTTATCATTGCTATTAGAAGCATGTGTGCTGTGTAGAATACCACAACTAAAATACAGTAGCTGACATCACTAATCAGCATGAACATTTCTCTCCATTTTGCATCCCACCTCTAACATTTCACCCCTATTCCTCACTGCTTTTCCTTGCATGTTTTCATTGATTATCATTGTGTTTACTGTGGTACATGGCTTACAGCAACAACTCTTCTCACTACACTACTGACCAACTTATCTCAAGAGGTACCTGAAGGGAGTACCTCGACAGATCCAACCATCAGCACACCATCCATCAGCACATCAACCGGGAGTAGCCCAACCAGTTCAGGTAATTCAGTCAGAATATTTAAGATATTTCACCGTCCTTTTGAGGTATTTGATTGTAGCTTAAAGGGAAGCACTGCATTTGACATGCCCCAACATCACATATAAGGAAAATATCTTCATTGTTAAATCCTGAATATGATCACAAATTTAAATTGTCATCAATATCAATATTAGCAATAGCATCATCTTCTCGACAGATTATACATAAAATGAGAAATATGGAAGATGCATCATTTGAATGTTTGAAAGTTTGAGTGTACAAATTATTCTTGAGCTACAAGTAATTGAATCTGTATATGTGAGAAACTTATTCTCTGAAAAGAATTCTACCATATTTCCGGCCTTATTTTGAATAATTCTCTCATTCTGTTTCCACAAATATTGGTTTTGAAAAACCTGATTTTTTACTGTAGAACAATTTATAAATATTTCCCTTTAAACTAGGGTATCATAATCAGAACTTTTCTAAAGGTATGTTAATAACCGACAGTCCTTTCATTGTCTACCTTTGATCACGGTTTGATCGAAACAGCTGCAAGATTCGGTTTCTCATTGACTGAATGTGAAATAAATTAGGATATTCATAGCCATGTATACTACATTTGACCACCACACTGATGCAGTGGAGTCTAATTCAGATGAAGATCAGCTGTGGTTGTTTCATCATCATACAAATTTGCTTTGTCAGGTCATCTCCTCTTTTGATCCATTGTTCTGGCACAGAGAAAGATCTATAGTGTTCTTTAGTTGCGTGCAATCCTGAAATTTCATAAAAATTTCATCTTTTGTTCACTCTCAGTTCTTATGTGACTCTTGCTTTTTTACTGCTTAGAAACAAAATTTACAAACAAAAGGTTTGTCTTGCTCCTTAAGAGTTTTTTTGGTGTGATGGTAAAACTGCCAGCGCATCTTGGAAGGGAAAGCTGTTCAAGAGAGGTTTATGGCTTTGACCTTTCAATAATTAATCAGGAGGGTTGCCATTATTAAAATGCTTTGTGAAATGTTTATCCAAAGCAGAATCTTATATGATCTCACTTGAGTGATGTAGACAGTGCTTGATGAGGATGGTAGCTGCAGACCAAAGGAATGTGATTAAAAGCAATCCAATATTGCAGATGAAGTTGATTTTTTAGTTTCTTAGATACCTCACAAGTTTTTAGGTCTATATGTAACTTCTAAACCATCAGTCAAGATAGTATGTTCATTTACTGAGTTGATTAACCCATCGCATGATTGATTGTTGGTTGTTGGAAGCATCCACTGAAGATGAAGTCATCTAAGTCACATGTATCAGAATTCATGCATGAAGTAATAACTGTGCCATCTCACTGTTTTGGTGGGCGCACTGTCAGAATAACAGCATCGTAAGGTTTGGAATGAAGCCACGTTCCATCTTCATGTGATACTCATGTATGTGTGCTTTCAAGCTGTAACCTTAACTAATTCACAGTGGGAAAATCATCATCCCTAGTTTGCTGTCTTCCATGGAGCTGTTTTGTTATCAATTGTGGGACACCAGCAAGCACAATGGAGTCTCCCACCTTGCTCTCTTCAAGTTTAGTGAGTCATGATTATCAGCATACTTGGGCTCTCTCTCACCCAACTGTCTTCCTAGCTAAGTAATAGGACTATCAGCATGTTCAGTGGGTGGTTTCCCACTGAGCATCCCTGATCAGGAAACTCTGTGCCCTGACTTAGTTAAGAGGACAGGTAAATGAAATACAGCCCAGAAGACATTTAAGTGAGAGATTCTCAACAGTAGCATGCCGATAACCTTGACTTACTCAAGAAGAAAGCTCAGTGGGAGACTACCAACTTAGCACGCTGATCACCGTAACTGACACAAGAAGACAGCTTGGCGGTAGCCCATGGAGCATGTTGATCACTGACCAGTCTGACTTACTTCAGAAGACTGCTTGGTTAGAGACAGATCACAAAGCATGCTGATTGCCCTGATGTGGTTAAGAAGAGAGCTTGGTGAGAGAGAGAGCCCACTGAGTTTGCTAATCACCCTGACTTACTTAAGAAGACAATTACGGTAGGTGGGAGACATACAGCCCACTGAACATGCTGATGATGGCATCTCCCACCAGTCAGGGCTGTCAGCATGCACTCTCAGTATGATGCTGCCCCCCCCTTCCTCTGTCACCTTCCTCAGTCAGGACTGTGAGCATGTTTATTCTTTACATTGTTTGGCTGTTTGGTGAAGAATTTCAGTGGTTACAGGGGATAATTTATCCAGAATTGCATCACAGTTGGGTACACAACAGACCAAATTGCTACATGAATAAAAAAAAATCTGTAGTATGTTTTTTGTGTTTTTAACCAGTCCATTTTCACAAATAGTTTCCTGAATGCCTAAACAATCCCCCAGAGTGCGATATTTAAACACTAAAGTATTGTTAATGTACAGTATCTAGGCTGGTGTTAATAATGTTATATTTTTATTCCTCATGATTCCCTTCAGCCAACATTTATCATGTGTCATGTTTAACCAGCAGTAACTAAGGGAGAAATTTGATTAATTATGACTCTGGTTACCATAGTAACTAATTTGTTTTTTCCTTCATTACAGTAGATAATTCAAATTTATGTACTTTTCATGCAGGTGCAGCTGTGTCTGCTTCCACTAAGGTCGTTTCTCCTTCTGGCAATGTAACTGGTATGGTTTCAGCTCCATTTTTTTGCCATCTTTTTGTTACAACTTCTCAATTTGAGCTGATGTAAAGAATTGAATCAACCACTCTTATGGTGCCTCAAGACGACTGCAAATTGACTCCTCGATTGTCACTCGCTTGCAGACTGCCAAATTTGTTGATCAGTAGACATTACCATCAAAATTTTAATTGCATACAGTAGCAAGCAGAGAGACTCCTTGGTGTGTCAGCATTACATGAGCTCAGATTCTCAAATTTACAGTTATTGTCGCATAATGCGATCTTGTAGACAAATTGAAAAAAAAAAGCAGAAACAATTGAAACTCTGTTTTGATGTCAGCTGCCACTATCTACAACTGTCCAAGTAATTGGGAAATTTGTCCAGCATGAACTTTGATATTCTCTACATGTTGACCCTATTTGTGGAACCATATTATTGCATGTAATATGTCATCTCTACTTCATCATACATAAATATTTGGTGACATATTGGAAAGTCATTGGAAAGTCTTCAGATATCAATTAATTAAAGTGTAAATTTAATGTCACTCTTGGAATCTTGCATATGATGTCATGTGACTTATCATCCATCCAACTCCATCCCTAAGTCTCACATGTTCAGTCTCCCTTACCATCGTTACCACCCATCTGTTGGTCGTCGTGGCGCTTCATGTAACCCTCTGCATCCTTTGTGTCTTCTTCCTACATTTTCAGTGTATCAATTGTATGTCTTTTGACTCTTTGGAGACTTTTAGCATTTATTTTGCTTGCCCTCTTTTAGTGCATTTTCTCAAGTATTGTCTTAATTCGCGTCTCAGAAGTGGGGCCTCGGTCCTGTCTTCTCTCCTAGGCTCATCATCTGTGATCAGTTCATCATCTGTGATTTCTTTCCTGGGGTCTCTGTCAAAGTGGTCGTAGTCAACAAGGAACTGATGCGCTCAAGTTTCCTGTCTACCTTCACATTGGTCTTAAAATTGAGAGCCTCTCCATTCAAAGGTTATACATGGACTTCAGCAAAAAATTTCATGAGAAAGCAGATTACAAAAAGACCCACCACAAAGCACACAAAGTATCTGCAGAGACTCAGCTGTAGTAAAACATGAGGAGAAGCTGAAGTTAAATGTACTGGTACAACTACTGGTCAAAGTAAACTGGTATTCTATTACCAGCAGATATTTTATCTTGACCACATAGTGCTTCACAATATGCTATTCCACTACCAGCATATCACTTGTTCCAGAAGATGAAAGTAGCTAGTCATATCTGCCCTAAGAAACTTCTTCAACTCTAAATATTCCAGAGAAGAGTGTACTGTGGTGTTGGCTGATTTGTTCACTTTATTCCAATAGAGTGCATGGAATTTAATTTTAAATCAGGGAGTTTAGTGCCATACAATGTGGTACATCGTCCCCACAGTGTGGCCACATGAACAATGCATCAGTACATTTACCTGAACAAGGAAAGCAAGCTGCACTTCAAAGAGAATTGGATGATTTACTGTACTTGACAAAAAGCCTTTTGGAGATTCCTCAAAGTACAGGCCCTCTCTCCATATTCTAAGCCGTTGTTGCACCAGTGAAGGGAGAAGTTTTGACTCCCATGTGGACAGTGATTTGTCATTCTTTTCTCTTGTAAAGGGAACATGATCATTACAGCAAAATCAGAAGTATTTCCATATCTACATTCTCATAAGCAAAGAGGATCTATGGGATATTCAGCGGTCCATTAGTTGGATGATCATGTCTCCTCTCTCATGTCACTGTTATGGCCTTTCCAGAGTCTCAAAAGAAACTGAGAGGCCTTGTGATCTTCATTTACTTAGTAACCCAGAACAGATGTCCAGCAGGTTTCACTGTACATATGCTGGGCTGGATGGTGAATGAAACCAAATGAAAACCAACTCTTCACTAAACAATGTTGACTGTCTACCATCTAGCTGTCCCGAGGAGGTCATCCATCATTTGTGACCTAGTGTTGCCCACCATCCAGCTGATTATCTTCCGTCAGACTGATTCTGTCATCCACCTGCCTACTGTCTACCTGACTGTCTGCCTTCCAGCTGACTGTGCCTGTCATGCAGTCCAGACTGCCTGTCATCCAGCAGACTATGCCCGTCCGAAATACTCTAGAATAATTGTTACAATTTAGTTTCTTTCCTAACACGGTTATTGATTGGAACATTCTTCTAGCCGATCTTATTGATAGTGCCCAGGGTCATAGAGACCCGGTCCAACTTATAACTTATTACCAGCTTTGTTAGGACTAAAGGGCCGCTCTTGATGCATGGGTGGTGAGGGAATGTCCGACCGGCGGATGTATATATCAGCATTTTCGGAAAGGAGAAGAAGAATATCTGATTGTGTCTGTCATACAGCAGACTGTGTCTGTCATTCAGTGGACAATGTCTGTCATCCAATAGACTGAGTCAGTCATCCAGCGGCTTGTCTTTTTCATCGAGTGGCCAGCCTCTGTCATCATTACTCACTGTTTCTGTCAGCCAACCTACTCAGTCCTTCATCCAGCAGAATGTATCTGTCACTTAGCAAACTGTGTCTGTCATTTGATGTATTGTATCTATCATCCAATGGACTGTCTGTCATTCATCTGAATGTGTCTGTCATACAACAGACTGTCTGTCATCCAGTAGACTGTGTCTGTCATCTAACTAACTGTGTCTGTCATTTGATGTATTGCATCTATCATCCAATGGACTGTCTGTCATTCATCTAAATATGTCTGTCATACAACAGACTGTCTGTCATCCAGTAGACTGTGTCTGTCATCTGCGAACTAACTGTGTCTGTCGTCTGACTAACTGCACATGTCTGTCATCCATCAGTGTCTGTCTGTCATCCAGGAGATTGTGCCTGTTATTGAACTGATTGTGTTTCTTATTCAGCATACTGTATCTGTCTGTCAGTTGACTTTACGTGTCCTTAAGCTAACAGCCTGTTGTCCAGTTGACTTTGTCTACCATCTAGTTGAATTTTACATCCATTTGACCATACCTTCTATAATTCTTAATGATACATAAAGTGAGGATGCCCTTGCTGAAGATTCTCACAGTGTAGTGCAGTATGGGAATGATAGACAAATATGCTCTGCTCTTTGAATGCATCCCCAGCTGCTGCTTTTATCTTCTACCAGACCTTCACCAGGGACCATTGAGAACCACATCGCTGGAATTGCTCACTGATGAATATAACCTATGGTCTTCTACTTGATATCGACAGCTCCAAAAGTTAGTTGTGATTGTTACAACTCTAAACAAGCCAAAGGAAACAGGAAATTACTCAAGAGACTCCAATCCAATCGAAACAGGAATGAACCTTCCAAACTGTCTCCTACTGTACATCATCATCCTCCTGCATAGCAAACTCTTCACTAGCATGCTCTTCATTTCTGCATCCCCTTCTTCATCTCACATCTCAACTTTATTGAAGGGGATGACTGAACACAAATCAGACACAATTGGCTATACAATAGATCCCATTCTAGTGCCAATAAGACTCATTGTTATGTGTCATTACACCCTGGTGGTAAATATGTCATCCACAATTACATTGTGCGCTCTTTTATTGCATTATGTTTCAGATAACATCATGGCATCCAAGTTTCAGATATTGATTTTGCCTTCATCGTCTGATGCTGCTGTTATATTAGTTCATATACAGTGAATCCTCTCAGTGTATGCATGTATCCTTAAGTACTTTCAAAATAGAGAGGGACATTGCAGCTGACATATCTTCCCAATGCATATTTATAATTTGCCAGATTTGATCAAAACATCCAGTGTGGATGAATGAAAGTTGAAATTTCTCTTCTTTTCAAGTGGTGAAGATTGTATACGTATGCATCTAAGGAACACTCGCTGAAATAACACATGGATTTGACCATAACTTCACAATAGAGAATATTCTCACATTTGGGTCCATTTCATGTCCTAGCATCAAAAGTATTGGTAAAAAAGTACTGAAAATGTGGTGCAAGATGCGATGAAGGCGTTGAACATGCATAGGTCTGCCTCTGTGATGTGTCACATTGCATTCCCTTTATTGTCATACAGTTTCAACTCATCGTCACATCTAAGTAACATAGCCACAAAATCAATTATTGCCTTTGATGAGGTTCTTCTACATTGTACCTTTAGTCTGTTTGTATGTCTTCCTCCATCCCTTACTGAGAAATTTCTACTTTGTAATTTTTACCTTCAGTCCCTATTAAACATGCCTCAAAGAAGCATGTGAATCATCTGTTGAAAAGTAGTATTCTTGTAATTAGTATTCATGTATTCCATCCTGAGTGAAGTGATATATTCTACCACAGAGACTTGTGATATGACTTGGTCTCATGAAAAATTGAAATCCCTGCAGTAGGTCGGCCCATTAAAGTTTTGGTTGCCATCTCCAGATCTGCACTGCAAGAACTGATAATTGAACCTGGGACTTGAGATACAAACACAGGGGTTGTTTCCTTCATCAGACACTCTGTGGCTTCTTTCATTCCCTGTATAAAAAACAAAAACCCAAAACGTTTGATTTTGGCAATTCACCATTTGTCATGAGGTCGATGTTTGGTTGCCATGAATAAAAGTATTGCCATGGCAACTTAACCACTCAGGGAGATATAGACCAAGCAACATTAATTTTCTGCAACAGTTGATTCCATGTCAAATTTTTCCTTGGAAGGCAGCTCAGAGAATGGCTCAGTTTATCAAGGAAGTTGATTGATTCTATGGATTGATAGTCACAGCTTATTTGTTTTTTATCGAAGACCTTAGCAACTGAATGTTATTACCAGAAAGTTGTCTGTGTTTTTTTTCATTTTGAGGATGTACAGACAATAAAAATATTATGAACAAATAATATTTAGAATGTTATCATTCTTGCCAATGAGTAGAGTTGAGCAAGGGCAACTACGCATGCATATTTAGCATCAATGATTGCTGTTAGTTTGTAATATGACATTAAATAAATACATTGCAAATAAACAGGCAGTATAGTGCAAAATTCTGATATCAGTAACAGGCCCATTGTCAAGGGGATGTGGGGGCGGGGGTGGTGCCACCCTCTAAAATTTATTTTGTCACGCTAGTATTTGTTGGGGTGAAATGTTGTTAACATTATATCACATTTGCAGGGGAGGGAGATACCCTCCCTATTTGTTTGGTACCACTCCCTATGGAATCTGATCTGGCTGTTGAACCTGATGAGTGTTGCAGTCTATAACAATAAGACATCAGTGAGTACAATGGAAAATAAAGGACTCCAGGTAGCATAATAATGTAAAATAACTTTGTGACGGTAGCGAGTGCTGCAGTCCACAATAATGTGACATGAGTGATTACGGTATGTTACAGATGTGACATTGCTTGGCTGGAGGTGAAACTGTTAATCTGTTGATACTGAAGCATTTAGAGGTTACCTGAATTGCATTTTGCATTTATTGGGAGGACTACATTTGAGAAGGATACAAAGATGGTGACAATACCAGCCTCAAAGTGTGCAGTGTGACTGTAATATCCAAGAGCTCCTGTAAGTGAAAGTGTATTGTATTTATCCTTCTCGAAATGTTCCTCCCACCTTTTTGGTACTGTAGTCAATTTTACAGTTGGTGTGTAAATGGAACTTTGAAATGCATGCCGGCTGTGATATGCTTGCATCAATGGGGTTTCCTGTCACTTATAACAGTATTTTTGACACTAATTCTCTCTACATTTCATGTTTCTTCAGCACACTCTGTCCATCTTAGCATGCTTTTGAATGTTGTGATTTGCAGATTCACTAACCTTTTCTACATCAGCCACCAACATTAATACTCCTGACATAACCACTGGCCAATCCATTGACTATGATGGCCCACCTGGTAAGTTAGGTATCAACTTCTGTGCTGTAGCTACTAGTACCCCCTGATTTACTGCATGCCTGCATGGGTAGGTTATTGCCATTTATGTGCATGCATGGTATGTGAATATGGTTTACAAAGGTTAGAAAGGTTGCTGTTGCTATGTGATGTTCCTTATCTCTACATGCAGGTATGTGCATTGATGATATCAATTGGCCATGCATCCTATAGTTGGCATATTTTCCTACTTTTTACATAGGCAATGAGAATTTTCGTATTTGCCCTATCCATGTCTCTCCTGTATGTGACTTATGAAATATGAAAGTCTCTGTTTGGAGTATATGCTACTCAGATACCACTGCCGTTTGGTTATTGTGTCAGCTGCTGGCTTTGGTAATATGCCAGCTTGGCTTGCTTTGAAAGATCTATGTGAACCATTCACAGGATAAAATGAATCTGTAACGCAGGATTAATAAAATACTATAAGAACATTGCTTGGTTTGATCAGTTTAAGACTAATAATTGTAAAGAATGAGATAAGGCAGTTTTGATGCATGATTCACAGTATATAACAGCTGTCCTATGCCTACTGATCAAATTTTACAGAGTGTACTATAAAATTTCGAATTTTAACTTTAATTGCAGTCTGACTGAGAGGTACTGTAAGTCAGTGTTAACGGCACTCTGCTCTGAGTGCTTTGGATTCACATTGTAGACGTATACGTACCCGTTGTCTCACAAACTTGAGTGAAAGGCAAACAAGGACCTGCTGGGCCTTGGAGATCAAGGTGCTAGAGTTAGTTTCGAGGANNTCAACTTGTGAATACCCAAACCAGGAAGTTGTGGGGAATATACTGTTGTTCTGTAATGAGATGGGATAAGCCACAAAATTTATTACGCGCTGAGTTTGTAAGCATAATTATCAACTCAAGAAAGTCTGTTTTATTTGGTGGTGTAATCACTAACACAGAAAGGTTGCGGTGTTTGCAATTTGGACCAAAATTGATATTATTAATTCTCATATTGATTCTCATTATGCATTTTTCTGACAACAAGATAAAGATTATGCAAAATCTTACTCATTGAGGCAATATACTTACTGCAGCAGAATGGAATCAGTATATGGGCTAGATATTTGGCAACATTTACTCCTACATAGTGACTCCCAGGTACCCCTTCTCAATACGTTCTGGCAATATTCACCACACCGTGGCAGAACAAGTACTGTGACAATGCAACTTAAAATGACTTATTGCATTGTGCAATAGTGTATTTTCTGTGGTGCAGTAGTGATAAAGCACAAGATTCATTTATGTAGTGCTGCTCGATGTAAAGGACCATTTGCAGACTGCAAAATTGGCAACATGACTTCTCTCCAGTTTTGTTGTGCAAAAACTGAAAAAGCGAAACAAAGGTGTTTAAAGTTGCTTCCAGCTTGTGTGCGAATGTACAATTTGTCAGTGTTTACAGGATATTGCCACTTACTACAGTAACAGTTAGTTATTGGTTACAGCTTAAAACTAACCAGGTGAAATACCTATGCTATACCATATTGTGTGTGTTGATGAAAGTAGGATATGGTAAGATTGGCTACAGTACGGTACTGGATATACGGTAATATGGCGTACCATATGTTTTGTAAATGACAAAACGAAGAGGGAAGTGTAGGTGTTAATGATGTCAAATGTGACATTCACATGCCATGGTTCCTCCATAATTATCGCGACAAAAAGGAAAAGACAATGCTGTGTCAATGTCTACCGAAATGTTAAATTCAGCATAGTGTAAACATGTTCAAAACTTTAAAACTATCTCATACATATGTTGATTTTATTTGCTTCTCTGTCATGATAAAGGTGTTCAGGTAAATATGTGTAATAAACAAAAGTAACAGAGAAGGAAAGCATGGGAAACCTAGATCAACACCAAGGTTTCCACTTCTCAGCATATATGTGCAAGTTCTGGACAATAGTAAAACATGTTACAAATACTGGTACTCAGCATTGTCTCGTTTACCATAAAAACTGTGTACATATCATTAGAACTTTTGGTGGGGGTTTGGTTAGAGGTCAT